>DWME01002922.1:0-19598 GCA_018244795.1 Parelbella ahira ahira | reverse complement strand
AGGTGCGCGCCATGGATTTGAACCCAGCACCCCCGGAGTGAGATGCTGAATTCTTAACCACTAGGCTATCACTGCTTATATAATGATGACACTGATTATATAGTTTATCTTAAAATCTCGAAATTAACAGGAACAAACTAAAAAAATATTTTTCAATATTATAAGACCAGAAAATTGAAATGTTAATAATAATCATTATTATCACGATTAATTCCGAGAAATCGTGAGCCTCATTTACAGACACATCGTCGGAAATGGGGTTCACGGTTTTTTTTAAAGGTACTTATTATGTTATGTTGACTGCCTCGTTAGTCGATTGGTTGGAGCGCCACTGCCAATCGAGTCCTGAGTTCAAATCCCGGGTCCGGTACTATTAGATTTTTCTAATTTAGAATTTCTATTTGTGACTCGGGGTTTAGATCTGTGCTCGGTGTATGCCAATAGGCTCACCATAGGTGGTAAGTCTATTGCCATAGAAAAGGATCCATGGGACGTAAACGTAACTGGTAAATCGTGGGAGTGTACTACACTCCTCTGCCTACCTCTTCGGAGATTAATTCCGTGATTTAACTTTTTACTTATTATGTTTTAGCTTTTGACCGTCATGAAGTATGTGCGTAGTGTAAAACAATGTTTAAGAAACTATACATAGTATAAAACGATTACCAAATTGTACTTCAAAACTAGTGATTCTTCAATACAACAAAGAAATATTTAAGGGCTTTCACCTGAAGCGATTGAATTGAAGAAATAAACTAAAAGGTGTAAGAGTAGGTACATAGCGCAGCTTGGTGTAACTTGCGTTGCTTATTTTTCGTATGTTAATACATAGTTCGTTTACTGTACACAAAGCCCTAGTTTCGTCGGCTCTCCATGCCACGTGCTATGAGAGTATTATTATTTCATATTTGTAATCGAGTTTGTTATTCAATTTTCCCCGCATTTATAAGTGCAAATGAATTTGCGTGGTAAGTCACAACTTGCACGGAGCGAGTTTCTCGGCGCGCCGGCCGACCATCTGGTGGGCGAGGGCTTTTTTATTTTCCAAACGTGTCGTCTTGGATTCTTGTTTTTTGCATTGGCTGGCGCTCGATTCTTTTTTTTCTGCCGAGTTGCAGTTAACAGGTGGCTGGCCGTGTGCAGGTGACACCTGAGATTTTTACTTAAATCGACTTAACCGCAGTGTGAAATGTCACGCGCGCTACCTACTAGTACATGATCAAAATTACTCAATTAGAAAATAATTAACATACGAGGCCCTTTTGTGTACAACTGTGACCCGTTGATCACACGTGTCACACTTCATTACTGTTACCCAATGACCAGTCACGCAGAACATTACCGACGAAGTGCGCAGCTACGCAACTGTTCGGTAGATGACCACTGGTAACGTATCAATTGGATGTTTACGAAATACTTTTTAATATGTTTTTATCGCTAGCGCGCGACGTGATCAGCTTTTTATGAGTGTACGAAAGCTACTGGTGTTGGTGGCTGCGGTCGCAACGCGCTAACAACTTGTTATCGCGATCTCAGACAGCTTTTAATTAAAATTATTAGTGTACCGTGACTTATTTATTTATTTATTATTAGATTACCTCGTTGGTCGAGTGGTGGCAAGCGCGACTGCTGTTCGGGAGTTCAAAATCCCGGTCGGGTACTATTGGATTTTACTCATTTAGAATTTCTGGTAATGACTCGGAGTCTGGAATTGTGCCCGGTGTATGGCAATAGGCTCATCACGGGACTTAAACGTAACTGGTTAAACATAAGAGTGTAATAAAACTAATCTGCCTACCCCTTCGGCGATTGCAGGCGTGACATTATTTATTATGAAGAAATATTCGACCATCACCTATTAAGAGCCATATACCTAAAACAGAATTTTCCCTTCTATAATAATAATATGTAGGTACCTACGTTTTTTTCTCGTCATACATGTTTATTTCTAGTTTCCGAACATAGAGATATAAATACTCTTAAGTTCTAGTTTTGATTTATTAATAAAATGCTTCCAAAACGCATATTGAAAAACCTATACGTAGTCAGTAATAGAATGCAAAATGAATTGCAGCCATACATCTCTGAATTTGAATCCACCTGAAATTACCGATATTACGGTTTTATACCCATTAAAACCGTTCTGTTAAAATAATCAGTATTCTTCTCCATAATTTTTGATCAATAAATATTTGAATAAGTAGGTACTTGACGTTTATGCCGATTTGAGTTCAGGACGTCAAGGAACAAAGTAGGCAGCGAAGAAACTTGCACTATCGCTCCCCGCGGTCACCGGACCACATCTCTCGCATTTTTTCCTTGTTTTTACGCCCGTTTCAATCGTGGGTCAACGATTTCAATTGACATTTGATTCGTGATTCGTAAAGCTAAACGCTATTTAACATTTATAAGGACAGGCTAAAAAAAATAATTGTCATTACGTATTACTTAGGAAGACTAACAATTAACGAGACACTTGTAACATATACACGCAACGATAAAAAAGGTCGCGAACAAAACACTACAAAGCGTTAAGTGATCTAATAAGATTCAGAAAGGAGATAATATCATGTGATGGATTTTGGGCTTAACAAGTATTAGTGATGTTATGTGAAAGCTTGAAAAATTGTCTCTATTGCCGAGAGCGCGCTCAATAGGCTCGCAGACCTGCACCGTTAGACTCCAGATCACGACTCGGCGGATTATTCGAGCACAAAGAGAGCGAGCCGCGGCGCGGACACAATCACTCATAGCGTTGCGTTTGTCATAGAGCAGCGTGCGACAACGTCGATCAGCGACCGACGCCTTGTCACAGCCCGCTCCAGTTTGTAGCCGGCGATGGCTCCCTCGCGGCTGACCTACACGCGGCTGCGACCGAACTCCTCGCCCCGGTCACATGCCCCACTCATAGCGGAACTTCTTCGACCGCACACATTAGGAATGCACTAATAAACTTAACATCGGTGACGTCGCCCGCCCCGTGGATGCTAAGGATACAGGTTTAAACATTAACGCAGCTCAATCTACACAGTACTAAACGTACGCGTTACGGTTTCTTAAGCGAGATGTAGGTTTACTGCACTGATTAATCATTTCGAAATTATTTCTGAAACTTTCTACACAGACGTAGTCGTTCGGATTGTCTGCGAGGCTGTAAAAATCATTCACCCATAAAATGAAATATAGGTTAAGAAGAACTCTCTCAAAAAATCGTTCGAAGTACCGTAATCCCATTCTTTTATTTTGTTATTTCTTACCACCAATTTTGAGCAGTCGTTTAACATTTTAGGGCTCGTTTTATAGCTTCGTCTGATGAACATCCTCCGCTTTTATTTCGTGTTACGACTTTTCTTGTACCACATTGACAGGATGTTTCGAATATCTCGATATTTTTATGACATTGCGCTTCAACTGGCACTTTATTCATTGCCTTTTCTATGACTGTCGGTATGTGTATTAGTCGGAAAAACGTCAAGAAAGCTGCGGTGGTTCTGTCAGTATATGACACTGTAAGTGTAGGGCATAGATAAGCTACACTAGCAAATAGGCTGTACAATGGGCCTGGTGGTGGCGGCGATCGGCTCGAAGGCGCGTATCGGCGGGGCGGCGCACGGGAGCCGCGCGCCCACGTCCCGCCGCGCGCTGTCCGTGTCGGCGGCGCACGCGCAGCCGCTTCAATATCTCACTTTCACAATTGTAATAAGCAAACGTCAAGAGCCCATCATGTTCAACAACAATAAGCCACGCGTCGCACTCGCCCATACGTCTACCTTTCTGTTCGGTGTTCACAAGCTTGACAGTAATCTTCTTTTACCAACTTATCATTCCGAGGCTATTAAACATAAAAGGACCTTAAGACATGTAGCAAATCGTACTGCAATCTTTATGTGTGTGATACCGAACCATGGAGCATTCAATACTATTTCTTACATTAGAAACTGAAGGCAAGGTTTCGGTACTTATGGGTTTGTAAAGAGCACTTAACGTACACTTAACCTTCAAACATATGTGTTACAAGGAGCGATTATTTTTCCGGTAGTTGAATAGTTCAGTTTACGACTATCGTAATTCATTCGCTCATCACATATTATTTATGACTAGCAAGAATTGTAACACAAAGCGCAGGGCTCGTGTAATAATTTAAGTATTAGTAGATGAACGCCGAGCTTAACAATTACATATCAGAATATGAATGGCAATCAAGATATATAATATGCAAATAGAGAACTTTCATTTCGTGGTGGGAACAATGGTGTTGATTCCGCGACGGTATCTCTCAGTACGTACCTAGTTAATATGACGATTTTTATAGCGTGAAAGTTCCCGCCACAGTCACCGAGCCCGTATTGTAATCGTCGTGTCGTACCGCTTTTACTATGTAATCTTCGGCTCCTGCCAGACTTTTATTATTGTTAATATATGTTTTATAATAATCATTATAATTTGTAATTGAGATTTTACAGGTATTTAAAACTTGAAACACATTCTTCTGCAGCAAATGAATGATAAAAATATTTCTAAGGGTAGATATATTTTTACACTTAAAGTTTTAAAGTAAATTATAAGCACTATATACAATTACATCTAAATAATTAAATCGATGTAGCTCTAGGTGGGGCTCGCCTCACGTAGACATATCTGTGTCCTTTATAAATAATTTCAAAATTGGAATGTGGGATATGAGAGTGCACCCAGACCCGCCCGCTGCCTACTGAGAACAAGTGACTAATGAAGTACCGCTCATCTAAATATTCATGAAGCCAGCGAGTGCGTGCCCCTTCCCAAAACTGGAAGCTTTACCGTCCGCGTACCTACCGGCTTGTCTACGAAAGCTCTGCTCTGCTGCGCGTAGTTATTCATTCTGACCGAGCCGAGCTTTAGATAGTCACGGCGAATCAATTAGTGCAAACTTTGATAACGGTGACATACACAGACAATTATATATGTATGTATGTATTAAGTGGTTTGGGAATTGCAATCTTTCGACTTTTGATTAAATGACATTTACCTACTTATTTCAAGTTACAGGTATGAGGATAGAGATATTTAGCACTTAGTGCTGCCTGCCTATCATATAAGAAACTTAACTTGAAAATAAAATTGTAATAAAATTACTTATAGGTATAGCCTGTGAAAGTCATTATAATTTAGTATCCTATCTATTTAAATTATTTGATTATCGCATAAGTTTTCATTGCAATTTATATAATGATGTACACTAAGTATATTTATGATTGCAATATTTGCTGTGAATGTTTGTTATACACCTGAGCCCGCTTACATCGCAACGTTAAGAGTGGAGCAGTCGAGAGTACACGAGACTTTGTCAAGATTGCAAATCAGTGCGGGGTCACGCGGCCCCGCGGCCATCTGAATGACTCATAAACATCGTGATTTACTGAACACACTCCACATCTGCAGTATTAATTCCACTGACGATGGCCAGAAAGTGTTGCCGAACCACAAAGTGCATCGGCGCACCATTTCGTCCACGTCACCTCTAAGTCTGTTCGTCCATTACTCAATCTATCTTTACACACTTCTAAAACTGTATGCACGACACGCGGATGCAATAATCTGATAGCGACATATTGTTTAATAATTATCATTGCTCTATACCGCCTTGTAGATGCAACAATACTACCAAAGCAAAGGAACATAAATCATAGATCTTGTAACCTTGGGTGGCAACAACTCTCTCAAATTACATAAAACTTTATCTTTATTATCTTATTGAAAAACGTATGTAAGGAGGTACGAGCTAATACGAACGATAAACTGGTCAATATTTATGGCTGTGATTTATGATGGAACACATTTTTTCGTGTCGTGTTTTATGTGGGCACTCGCCTATTTGGCCGTAAATGATAGCTCGAAGGAGATATTACTATTTAATATAACTCTAATATCTGCTAGGCATATTTTAATCGATAATCGTTCCAAAAAGATAAATTATGACGACCATACTAACAGTATTAGGAGAGGTAAGCATCTGTTACACAATGTCCACCGACCTACTTATAGATTTAAGAAGTCAATTATATCTGTTGGTCGATTAAAACGGCTAATACTTACATAGGTACATTGAGTTTTACAATTGTTTAGTTCGGACACGTGTAGGTACGAACAATTAATATTTAAAAGATACATATATATTGGGTAATTTCCTTTTCGCATATACCAAAGCAAAAAATCGCCCCGATGTATAGAAACTAATTTGTTGTATATACTAACTGACAACTTTTGTTCTTTGCCCACAAACATTATCAAAACTGTCAACTAAAAACAAAATACGGCAAAAGAGTTTTATATCCCAAATTGAAATATATCCGCTCGCGTACGTGTTGCTTCAAATAATTATAAAGTTACAGAGCCCACCACGCCCTTCTACATACATTACCCTGTTCGTACACACGCGCCCGGACTATAACTCGGCAAAGTTATAAACAGTAGATATCATAGCAATTTATTCATGCTTTCAAATTAAACGTATATTAGTCGATTCGAAAAGCATTCCTTAATTATTTGACACTGTTCAACGCGTGCGGCTCACGAAATAACAAAGTGTTGTCTTTCGACCTAGCAGCAACAGTGCGCGACTTGGAACGCGCGGACACAGCGACCATTCTTGACTTTTTTCGGAAATTAATAACAGACATATAATATCCAATTAAGAGCTAATTCACTCGTTACCTATAATCATAACATCGTTATCTATATACATAATCGTAGAAGCATAAAGTAAACTTTCAAAGAATGTTATACACAAGAAGTAGAATGTAAGAGGTATGTACGTAACTTGATGTATCCAAGGTATAGATATTTTATTGATTTCGTAACATCACGGAAAAGTGTTAATAATTTTATTAATGTGCGATGTACTATAACTAGGCTGAGCACCTTCAGCCAAGAAGTTATCTCTTAGTAATATAATTGTTATCATTCTCGTAACATCAATTTTCAATGTTTAAGCACACCTCAGTAGCCATTACATTAATAACGTCGTAAGGTGAATAACTTGATTGACTATTATTTGTTTATTAAGTGAAATTCATTTATAACGGCTCAAGATTAATCGTTAAAAATATAATATGGAATAATTCGGTAAAATTGTTCAGTCATGTTTTTACATTATTAAATTTTTATTAAATTTATTTCATTTTGATCTAAAACGAACTTGTCGGGTTTGTAAGGACTGAGATATTTGGCATCCGGTGCTTTCTGCTTAGCCCGTGTTATCATCCCATATTAGTAGTAATATTGTTACAAAACGTGTATAGTCTGCACCCGTATCAAGGTAACAAATAACGGGTTAATAATCATGAACATGGTAATTTCTTAAGCGATATACTAAGCAATGTCCATATTAGATTCTTATTGACAATCGTTGTTGTCTGTCGCATTTATTCGTACAATAACATTCAACTGACGCAACGATTGCTCCCCGCGATGTGCGCATTGCTGAAGCCTCAATCTCGTAACGTCATTACTTACGTTAAATATCAATGGAACGCGTAGTGTTGCTTTTTCCGAGAAGGGAAATATATGCACATAATAAATCCACGCACATATTTCACCTTCGGAGATTTCGTACTGTACCCGCGCGAGATGAACAACCTTAATCGATGGACAATTTATGCCATGAAATTTTACATATGCGTTGAATAATACGAGGAAAAAGTTTAAAATTTCACATAACCTGCAGCAGATGAATAATTGGAGCGTTATGCGCCGCGGTACGACCAGTAAAGGCGCAGAGCGGCTAGGTGTTCGTTAGTTAGTGCGATGGTACCATTCGATATTGGAATATTTGTTAGTTATTCAAAAATATTCGCGCTCGTTATTGGCGCGGCGGCGTGAGCCATTATTGTTGTTGCTTAAGGAATTCAGGTGTACTACGATTGACATCAGCTGTGCTGCCAGCTCCGGACCGAAATGAACGGCCATTATTGAACGAATGTGTTCAAAAAACAGTGAACGGAATAGAACACATCGCGGCTCAGGTGAACCGTTACGGGCATTACGGTCAATTATCTCAACCAGTAAGTATCGTATTACTAAATTGAGCCGATCGGTGATACCATTTTGTTTTCGCGTCTGTATTAAAATATGAGTTGTCGTTATAAAGCAAACTCACAGCGGGTTTTTCAATGTTTGAAAAATATTACGTAGTGAATGTTTAGTTTTTTAGCTTATACATTAAATTCATCACTTTTTTATCGTAGCGCCGCTGGATTATCTCAGAATGAGAGGGACTGAACTACACTTTACCGTGCTAGTCAATTGTGGGTTGACAGACTTCATATGTCTTTACGAATCAATGGACCACCTGTCCAAGATAATAACACCATAAAAATAATAGCAGTGACTGTGTAATCATTTGTCGATTTAATCTACATCTATAAACACCTTACATGCACGAATTATAGCGGCACAATAGAGCCAGCTCAAGCAATTTGTCGTGTTGGAGTTATGGCAGCGCGTTCTATTGTGAGCGCTGAAACGATGGGGTATAATTTTTAGCGGTCAGTACAGTGCTTGTGATGTTTATCGGGTCGTAGATTCAGATCAGGCTAATATCGCAACGCGTGCGCCGCATTGTCGCGATCCGTTCGCGCCGCTCTAATAACGTAACCACGCTTTATGTGAAAGCCTTCAACTCGCGCAGCTCTGCACTTGAACCCCTGTTACCTGTGCGCGGCGCGACGGGACCCGACTGCGCCACTCCGCACCGTACGACTGTAACCGCACTCGCTCGTATTACATCCTGCTAGCAGAGGCGAAGATATGAAATGATAGTGTTGTATTTTTCATTATTCTCAAAATCGTTTGGAACTTAATTTGTTAGCTTTAAGCGTTAAGACACTAAACATGTTATTTAAGTTTATTTAGGTTCATATTTCATAAATTTTACCTTAACCTTATAATAGCCTTTACATTACTAAAATGATTTATTATTTCATTTCAAAACAGCATTTAATTCAATACCGTTGCAGAGCCTTCTCATGTTAAACATAAGTTTTATAAATATTATATGCCTCTATATTTTTCAATTTACCCATGAATTATCTTCACGAAATATACATTTGGAGTACAGCGAACAGGGAATAAATTCTGGATTTTTGAAGGAAATTTTCAAAAGCAACATGCCATTAATGCTAAAAACTAGGACAATGAACTCTAGCCTCTTACCGTACTTGACATATGGATGTGAAACATGCAAGTTTACAGCAAAAGTCAAGCAGAAAATCACGGCCTGCCACCGAAGAATGGAAAGAAGCATGCTTATGGTAAAAAACTAGACAAGATTCGACACACTAAAATAAGAGCAATAACAAAAGCCACTAACGTCTTGAGCTATACACAAAAGTTAAAATGGAAATGAGCAGGCCACCTAGCGACGCTTAGAGACAAAAGATGAACCTATATTACCACCATATGGAGAGAACCTCAAGGAAAAAGAAGGAGAGGAAGACCCCCTACGTGATGGGAGGACGATATCAAAAAAGTCGCTGGCTCCAGCTGGTGGCTAACAGTACAGAATAGAGAGAAATGCTGCATAAACTTAAATTAAATTTTTGAATTTAAGTTTACGCAGCTTCAACCTGTTATTGAAGTTATCCTACTAGATGGCGGCGTAGAAAAATTGTTGTTGTTTTTGAATGCGGATTTCAAAAACTAATTAAATAATTGCTTATAAAATGATTTCCTAACTTTAAAATTTGTTTGAAAGCAATTTGTGAGTTATCAAATGTAAATTATTTCAAATTTAAACTGATCTTTATGGATGACTATTCTTTTCCAGCACTTTTATAATTTTATTGTAATTACATATTTGCATGCAATTCAATATAATTTTTAATGATGCCAAAGAAGTATAACTTCTCACGCGCGTACATAAGTAAGGACACACACCTATTATTTTTTTAATTTTTATCTTTTTTGTTTATATTTTATTTACATTATAAATTTGGAAATAAATGCAAAACCATTATTATTATTATTACTGGTATCAGACCATTACGCCAGGTCCTTTAAGAATAAGCAGGGAGCACCGAATACCAAATATCTTTGTTGTTTAAGACCTGTTGTACTCCTTTGGGAAAAAAATCTTAAAAAATATGCGTATGAAATTGCTTCGCTCGAAGCTATTTTCGTCGAGGCAGGAACTGATGCATGGGGCAATGATATCATAATAATATAATATTGCGCTTTTCAGCGGCCGGCTCCGGTGTCGCGAGAGAAAGCGGCGCGCGAGGGCTGGGCGGCCGCGAACTCGACACGTGGCGATGGTTGTTCAATTAGTATAGGGTGTCGGCGCTAGCGGGCCGCGGCGCACCGCACAGCGGGCTGCGGCCGCCAGCCGGAACGAAACGCGAGAACCACCCGCTACTAGAATTGCTTACACGGCTCACGGCGCGCCGCCTCAGCACACCTTCCTGGACGTCTAAAAGCTATTAGATAGTCTCGCGAGTGTAACATCATCTGCACCTTTGCTTCGATTACCTGCACACACCAAAACGGATCAGTTCATGTGTTCGATTCGCATGGACCGATACCGCGCAGTCATTAGCATTGATTAGGTTTACTTGAAACAATTTAGCAACAATAGATAAGATTAAGAACCCACATGTTCCTAATGATGTAGGGAATAGAATAACGGCCATGTGTTTAGTGCAGGAGCAATGTAAGTATATGTACCTTATCTGTTAAGTTTTGATGTATGTACAGTGTTGGCTACACAGTAAGTATTAATTGGTGTGTGCAGGTTATGTATATGTACAATTATTTACCTATCAAATATATTTATTCTTGTCTCTGGGTACACATGGCTTATTTCATTATGTTATATTTAAGCTATTCTCAGCTTGAAAAAGTTAAGAGAGGCGTAAATTTTATGGAGTGATAATCTAGTAGTTTAGAATTTACTCTGTTTTTAGGAATCCTGGGTTCAAACCCCGGCGCATATCATTAACAAAAAATTTCCGGTATAAGATTCAACATAACTTGCTGTAACGGGAAAGAATGACATCGCTTGAGTCTACAAATGGCTCTCAGTCACCTTAAAGTTTAAAAAAATCGCACGATAAAAGGGTTGACGATGATGAAGTAATGTTAATGTCGAAGACAACGTTGAAGGCAAGGCTGAGCTGCGCAAGCCGTAGGCCCAGCATGTTTCAATGAAACAAGAGTACGTTGGGCCCGGAGCGCGCGAGCGGCAATTCATTATATGGTAATTTTTAGTGATGCATAATTTATAATTAATGATACGTTAAAATGACTCCAACATTAACTACAAAGATCTTTTGTATTGAAACCGAAAGAGCGGCGGCTCAGCGACAGGGTTAGCTCGGTCACGTTCGCGTTATCGGCAAGCATCTCGGACTTGCATAACATATTTAAAACAAAACATTATTACAATGCTATTGGTACTAAGTGGTTTTTTAATCGTGGCGAATGGGCCTTCACTGCGGGACATTCCGTAATATTGTAAGTTAGGAACCTTCCCCCCTTAGCCCCTTCTTCTCTCTATGAATGCCTTTCGTTACGTCACCAACAGTCAATTTTAGATATCCGAATTCATCATCATTATCATCATCAACCTTTTTATCATGTCGCTGTTTGACACGGATCTCCTCTCAAATTGAGAAGAGTTATGGCCATAGCCCTTGCCACATTGACTAAAAGTAGGTTGGCACTTATTCAAGCAGTCATTGTTAGATTTTCTGATTAGTTTCGATTAGCAATCGGTTCACACCCTGTTCCATACCGGTACGTAAAACGTAACTATTGAAACGTGGAAGTGTACTGCACTCTTCTGTCTTCTTCACTCCACTTCATTCATCGCAGACGTGATGTTACGTCATCATTGACAGTTATAAAAGTAAGTAATTGTTATTTTAATTGCGTAAAGATGAGAAAATATGAGAGAATTGTAAGGTATAATATTATAAAGAGGTGCGCGTCGGGATATGAACCCAAAACCTCCCGAGTGGGGGATTTTTTTCTAAGCCACTGGCTGGCCACTGGCACTTACTAACCAAAATTATCTTACGTTATTTATTATTGAAACAATTCAGAATACAGATAAACAAAATTATTCAGAAAACACTAATCTTTCATCGAAGGAAAAGCATATGTAGGTAAATAGTATCATTTAAATATTTGTGTGAATTCATATTAAAATTCGTGAGGCAAAAAAGAGATCTCTCAAGAAATTAAATTATAATGTAGCATATTTAATAAATATTACCTAAGAATGTATAGGCGAGCATACGAATAAAGTTGGCGGTGTCACCGCGCCGACAAAGGAAACGAGCCGCGGTACGCTTTTGGTGAACCGTTCCAGGAATTTTTATTTTTATTTTTATATTTATAACAAGTCTAATTTATTGCGGCTTCAACTAATCTACTACTTTAATTACAAGACAGGCCGGCTGGCCGTGAATTTTGTTGCTACGATACTTTGTCCATTCACCTAGGTACCTTTCCGACGAATCTCACACATATTTAAATCAATACGCCAAAAATGAATCTTCTCCTAATTCTAAAAATCTGAATTCATGGCCTTATCACAATCGTTTTGTCTCATATAGTCGTTACACGCAGGCTCACGCAAAACTAGCAGTAGGTACTCCTCACATTTAGTGTAGGTATAAAGCCATAAACTCAGGAAACTAAAACTTAGATGCAATTCGCAAAAATATGTCCGGTACTTTCTGGCGACCACACTGCATCTACACCAACAGAACCATTCACGATAAATGCGCTTAAAAACAAAAACATCATGTTTGTGTTGATGACAAAATATATTTTTGTTATTGTATCACCACGTCCGGTCGTTTACGGCGTAGGCAGCGAGCACCAAAAATCTCTATACTTATAGACCTGAAGTAGGTATACTTCTTATACATTCATCATTCTTCATCCTCGCGCGACGATTTCAGAGGTTTCTGACTGCGGCTACTTGGTCAAGATAGGTGGTTTTGATATCCTATGGCTCCTGCATCCATTAACATTCGCATTGGACATCTATTTTGTCATTGATCCATACAGTAACAGACAGATACTCGTACAATTACACCATGCAGCCACACATGCTGTAGGTATGAGTTATGATAAAATGTAGTAATAATTTGTAATAACGTGCTGTAAAAATATCCCAACACGAGAAACGGTTCTGCCCAAAGTAGGTAAGGAAACGTTTCATAGTGATTATGTTATTTACATAATTTTTACATTGTTCTTGTTCCCATTATGATTCATATATTTTTATCTCTTTCTTCCTATATAAAACGATATTAGTAAGAGAATCGTAGAGCAATCACAGTGAGTCGTGTACCAGGTTCGCAGAGCTGCGAGGCAGCGCATGCACGACCAGCGCCGACACCGGCCGCGCCGCCGCGGGCGACATTCGTAGCAAAACAAACAGGGTTCCTTTGCTATCTTCATATTTGCTACAACGTAATTTGTCTTCATCATCATTGAAAATGATGATGACGATGATGATCATTGAAAAACCTATTTCACTCTTATAGGTACATATAATGTATTTGCATTAATAGCATTAATAACAAATGAAATGTATTGCTAAGATTATATCTTTAAAGGAAACTATTTTAACAATCCTCACTGTTAACTTGATACAATGGTATACAACGAAGGATGAAAATTCCAGTAATTTTTTTCTTAGGAATGACCATTTGCTAACTATCACTGACATATATCTATAATTACAAAAGAATTAGGTATAAAAATTAATCAGACTGATTAATGTAGGATCCGTAACGTGCTTAAAATATGTCTTATACTTCGTTGCCGGAAGGCATTCTTTAGAGCAGTAAGCATTTTTCTAGTGAAATCGCTTTTTAGGAACCAAATAGTCGAGACGATTTCACATTGACCTTTTCTATTGTTCGTGTTTTGAAACAAAGGAGATCGACAAGCTCTCGATATAACGACACAATTAGCGTAACCTAATAATGTAACCTGTAATTTATGTTTTAGTATTTCAACTGACCCATTCTTGTCTTCCATTATATGTATAATAAATAATGTTTTGTGATGCTATCTCCAAATATTTCCTACAAGCTGGCGTGAACAATTTTTATGTCATTTTTGGAAATGTCTAAGTAAAACGCGTTTTGTACTGAATTGAACGTAACATTTGACGTATATGTGGTATGCACCTAAGTACCTTTCAATGACAATGAAACTCAGGTTATTATACTTGCCCATTGTGATATATTTTAATTACAACAGCTTTAAAACGGCATGACGAATATGGCGCTTCGACTAACATGCAAAGAGTATACACTTGTGATGAAATATAATTGCCTATTTCATCTAAATATCCGTTTAAGGTGTCTGAATGTAATTACCAAAAGTCAGAGCGGTCCCGCCCACGAGCGCTCTCACGAGCCGCTCTCCAACAACCTGCTCACAAGAGTAAATTATAGCATTATTCTTTGTAGTTTGCTCTTTGACTATTATCTTTATTACAGGTTTGTAATGGCTTATTTTTTGGTACCAGTCGTAAACGTTCAAATTACGAGAACTGTAATCAATCACGGCGCATCTCCTCCATCTGTCGGCGCGGGGACGGTCGCATGTTGTGCTGATCTCGATCTGACTAGTTTATGTGAACTTTAACCGTCGCGTGGTCGTCCGCATAGCGAACATTCCCAGGATCAATAAGCTCGCATAAAGCAAATGTTCCGGGTGACCGGAGCGCGTAACTCCGGCGGAGTGACAAGACAATAATTGCACCAGAGCGTCCTACTCGCTCCACGCCAAACGTACGCATAACTGACGACGCAAATTTATCTATACTGTAATGAAGAGTTAAAGCTATTCAATCGGGATGTGCACACGTCCCAATAACATTTCATTAGTCTAAATTAATTTGTAAAGTTGCTATAAGCGCGAGACAGTACCTATAAAAATATACCTATTTAGGAATGAGAATGTTAGACTTTTACTTTCTTTAACACTATATCTTAACCAACTCAAGCTTTTTGCGTTAAATATAAGTTGAAATCAGATAATAGTAACGGAGAGCATTTCATTGCTAAGTCGTCATAAATAACAAAGGCGAGGACTTATGCCTACAATATTACTGATGTCAAAAATAAGAGAAATAAGCAAAAAGGATTTTTGTCATTGACATATTTTTTGTTTAGTCTAGCGAATAGGTAGATGGTAGAAAGCATCGGAGTAATAGCCGAAGCGATGTGGGCTTTAAAGGAGAGATTTTTCTGCGCTTTTGGTTAAAGGGCGTCTTATCGTAGTGACCCAGGAAAACCTCAGTAGGGACTTCATACCACGTTAACACATACATTTTAAGCGCGACTGCAAACCGAACAATATCCAGTATAAGTACTATCAGTTTTTGCTTGTAGTCGAATGAACTAAGCTAATGCTATGATACTCCGGTCCAGAGTTGGAAACAATACCTACTCTTTGACGACCCTTACTTAGGCTTTGTAATTCATCTAGAATAGTCCCGAATTGAAGGACCATCTGCCCTGTTTATAATACCCAGCCCTTTGAAAGGTAACTTAAGGTGTACTGCAAACTGTTCAATACGCTCGCACACGCATACATACGTGCATACATACATATTAGTACAGATAAATACGATGCAAGGGCTTCTTCGATTTGAAAAATACAACAAGAAAACCCAAGGAAATAAAAAGAAAAAGGAATGTAATTATTAATAACAGAAAATAACTGGTGTATTTAATATAAATACTCTAACTATTCTGAGCAATTTTTCTGGTAATGGAAGCTAAACGATAGCAAAGAGTCTCTAATGGTATCGTAAAAAGTTCGGCCATTTACTTTTTAGATCACAGCTTAAAACATCACGACATTGTCTCGGTTGTAAAGTAGATCGTATCATCGCGTCAGGCAGTGAGTGGCGGCGTGACGCGGCGCGGCGCGCGGCTCTCGGCTCTCCGCTCTCGGCTCTCGGCGGCTCCCCGCGCCGGTGACAACTCAGCGCAATCACTAATTGAATCAGTCGCCAGTCACTGCTACCAGCGCACTGCTTCCATAACATCACTTTCCGTTGACGAAATTATGATTTCTTTCACGTTATCGCATCGTTCGATTATAAAGAATCTCCGATGAAACCGCGATATCGCATCGACGGCGCATCGATTACTAAGTCCAATAGAAATAGACCTACCGAGTACCCGAAAGCAACCGACTCACTTTAACCGATGGAGAAGATTAGACGTTAAACATTACTTTTTGTATGCTGGTTATTACACTACCTTATAGGTACTGGTACCTACCTGTAGAGATGCCAATAAAACCTAATTAAGATCGTGACGCACACATTGACCAACAAATAATTTGATACAAAAGATGAAAACACCTTCGTAACAACTGTATGGGCAGAAAACGACACGGTATTATTTATTGACCGAGACGTATTATTACCTACTTACATATCAATTAATGCCATAAATTGAAGTGGACGTTATCACATGCAGCACTGTGCGGAGGAATTGTTACAAGCCGTTGATAATTATTATTGGCCGACAAATCTTCACTTAGGAAACCGTTACTCGTGATTTGTTGCAGTGAAAACATTTCTTCATTTGCATACAATGGCCTGATGCCAAAAAATATTGGAGTGTAAACGCTTACCACGAAGGCATATATGAAAGTTTTAGCTTCAGATATGTCGTAGGTTGTATAATGTGCCACGTTCAATATACGAGTAACTCACATAATTGATGGCTAGAGAAACATCTCGGCTCCCCGAAATTTAATATTCGAATTGCCTCGGACCTTGATGAAAATTAATTGGGCATTATTATCGAATTTTTGTCGATGCGTCATTGCTGTCGCATTCAACATGATGATTATCGACAGCCATTTTTTTGGTACACAGATCTATTAATATTGTGGAGATATTTACTAAACCGGTAGTTTGTTATTTTACTGCTAATGCTTTATGCAAAAGGAAATATGTACGTATATATATATTTTAATGTACCTATGTGTAAAAATTAATGTACCTATATGTAAAATATACCTATAATAGTACCTATGTGTAAAATTTTAAATTTTAATTTTTAATACAGGTATGCATGTTTAACAATCAGTTGGTAAGTAGGAAGAGACACAGCCCACGCAGATCGATTGATAAACTGCGGTGATCGAATAATGCGAAAATCGATTTCGCATCTAAATCGACCATTTGTCTTCGGTTAGGATGTATTTTCTAGATTAGGCGCGGGCTGTCGATTGCGACGAGGATCGGTCTGGGACATGCTGAACCATGTAACCTGGGTACCGACGGCTGTAGCCTTCAATAACAACACAATCTCCGTAACGCAGACGCACTAACAATTTATCATTTTTGTTCCCTCATTGAAACTTATTCAGCGCAATATAAGAATAGATACGATAAGAAAATAGAATATATCATAGTAGCAAAATAGTACGAGCGAGCTCCATAAATAAAGCCTTATTTGTTCGGAGAACACTGGCTCCACATTTACGTAACACTATAACTTATACACTCCGTTCTAGACCTATGATCCAGACCGTTTTGGGTGTTCATTTGTAAAGATACCAAAACCGGTGTATCCTTATCCTTGTTTTGCCATGACGAATTACTTGCGCTGAACGGAAAAAATTACCCGCTACGTGAATTAACGACAATTGTAACAACCAACCAAACAATGGCATGAATATAATTTTTTAAACGTCCAAATCGGTAGATTTTTAAATACATGTATCCTTATGTTGGCCGGCTTACATATACCTTGAGCAAGGTTTGAGTCCTTGGCTCATGGAGGGCTTTCGAATATCGAATGTAGCGATGGATGATAAACATGTTTCGGCAGCGCGGCGGCGGTGGCGCGCTCGACGCAGATGGAGTGAACTAACGGAGCTTTTCTAAACGCGATTGTTTTAAACTATTAATTGTAGATCGTACCACGGACAATGCACGCGCTAACTAACAATGAAACCGGAAAAGTCTTTCGCATTTATGTAACACCTCATGACCTCTTTACGCTGTAGAGTCGTTATTAATTATTTCAATCAACCGACGGTTACACTTTTCGTATTAACAACGCTAGGGCAATGAATAGTAGAGATAACTGCAGTTCTGCGTAAGCAAGTATATTTATCGCAATTTAAACTAACTGTACGATTTATTAACAATGACCTAAGCGAAACCTTCAAAAGTGGGAGCAACTAAAGTCCGTTATCTGTATCTAATTTGCTTACAACATAATTACTTCCCGATCGTGAACATATAAAATTTATAAAGTAATACATAACGCTTAAAAAGTCTTCTTTGTAACCCACGCACAACGATAGGCAATCATCTATAAGCTAAGATCCAAATCTAAGAAAGCAAATCGACAACAATTAGTTATGTTTATGAGATAGGTACGTACTATGTTTGAGATGAGGAGTACAGAGCTGAATGATTTGGTTTCGCGGGCGGAAACGGGCGCGCCCACGCGCAGGTCAGAGCAGTGACCCGCGCTCACCTCGCGTCTACTCGCAGACCTTATTGTTCCACCTCCCGAGCTGCACGGCACAGGTAACAATGTCAAACAGGTTCACCAACGTAAAACTATTCTCATTTATCATCTTCCAAATTATAACAATTTTATTTATAATTATTGTTATTAAATCATCGCGTGTCACGGTCTTACGGGGTATACAGAGAGCACCAAAAACCAAATATCTCTATCCTTGCTGTCGTGACATGCTTGTTATCCATTAATATATCTAATTCGTACTCAAATAATCGAATGTTCGTAACGGCGGGAACATGGCTGCGATCGAGCACCGCGACAAGCTTCTCGCTATTTTCTGTCTCATTATCTAACGGTGATGTTTAAAATGCTTTCATAACAATATGACAAATAAATCTCAGTCGCCGTTAAATACTGCCGCAACATGAGACACTCAAATTAACTTTCATAATTAGAGGTGCGAGAGCCACGACGCCCATCGCCTCACAAATTACACCTGCGTTACTAATTATGTCGGACGCGGATGTTTTTTCTCACTTGTCTTTCTTAACTAAATGGTAACCGTGTTAAAATTGTATTTATTACCACCATCTGTCACCGCGGTAATGACTACCGTATGAGATATAGTACATCACCCACCTAACTCATCAAAAAATCAATCTGCTAGAGAGAGCGCCATACGGTAAGTACTGCCCGTATTCGCGGGACGAAGAGAAAGATTCACATTACAACACTGTTATGGGATATTTTATGTGACGATATTTTAGCTATTAGTCTCGCAGATAGATATACATACATACATAATATATACAGTACCTGGATAACCGAGCTTAGCTCGGTATTTTTGGATTTTTTTAGATACGAATCAAATGTGTTGATAAAGGACTCCCAATAATAGATTTTCTAACAAAAGAAGGTACTTAAAAAAAAGGGAAAAAATAATCGGACTGGAGACATCTGGACTCGAACCGGGGTCTTCTGGTTTTGGGACCGCCCGATTTGAGCTTTTATAACCTTGTAGATGGTGGCGAAATTTACCTTCGTATACTAATGATATTGTAGCAGTTTTTCATTGCCTGAAAA
>DWME01002921.1:0-19608 GCA_018244795.1 Parelbella ahira ahira | reverse complement strand
AATATAAAACAGTAGGTACTAACGATTATCTTAAATATTTTGTGAGACGGTATTTCCTGCGTTGTACTTCAGGCACGTATTGATTGACTGGGAATGAGCGAATGACACTATGACAGACAAGTGAGTGACGCGTACTGTAGTTCGTTCGTTTAAAACAATCTAACTGTATACGCCTCTAAAAACGAGAAGAGATAAATATTTACATTCAATTATTCTTTTAGTGATACTTTCTTTTTTAAAAGTGTTAGTAATTGTGATAATGACGTTTTACGTGTACGTACGTAGCTACCTTTAAATAAAACCATTTGATCTAGATGTACAGAATACCTCACGTGAGAGTTGTGCTTTTTTATTGTGTTTGATTTATGTAGTTTTGACGATGTACGTTGTTTTATTCAAAGTTAATTAAAATGTACATCGTAGATATAGATATATTGCAATTATTTAAGTAGTTATATTGTACTGATTGATTCATTATTCTCTGTGGTTCGCAGCTGCAGTGTGATGCATTTGAAGGATATTCAAGGCTTGAAATAATTACCTGTAGAAACTTGTCGATGACTCATAAAAGGTCAGCCAAGTGTCTTGTCCATCTCTATAAATACCTGTTACGTTGAATTAGTACAGAAATATTTGTCATTAAATATTGTTGATCGTCACGCCAAGTCCCTTACGTGGTAGATAGTGGGATTTGAATGTCACGTATCCTCTATCCTTATCCTGATGACTTTTGAATCCCATGAGCAGTGTCTGACCTATTTAATTATTTAGTATTTTTTCCAATTACTAATCTTACGAATTAATAAATGAGTAATCAAACATGTTAAGGAATGGCTACATCAACAATTGTGGATAAAAGTAAAATAAGGTATTTAAAATGTCTTATATGTTTATTAAATTGTATACTGGTAGTTCAAATATATTCGCTCCATTAAAATATAATATCACAAGCACCTTGTTTCATAAGTTATGAATGAAGCAGCAAAAACGTGTGACAAGCCTGATTTAAAATGTACGAGTAGATGCACAGTTTATAGTAAATGTTTTTAAATATCAATTTTATATATGCATTGTTAAAAACAACAATAAGAGGTGGAAAGGATATGTTGGAAATAAAATGCAAGAATAGAGTTGCTTTATTTTACAATTTAAAAAACTCGTGAACAGATTTCAAATGAATTAATATTTCGAATTTTCTTGTAATTAACACGTCTCGGCGAAATACCTGGAACAAATAAAAACAGTTATTAGTTTTTTTTTTAATTATTGACAAAGCTTTTTTCAGCCAGTTAGAATATTACTAGCCAGTCATAATGAAATTAATAGGTACACAGGAAATAATTAGCGTTAAATTAGATTATTATCCTCCATAGATTCACCAAACAATATTAAACATTAAGAAAATTGAATTGCCAAGAAGCGAAAACAATATTAATCAATAAATATATTTTCCATAACTTCGAAATATACAACTAATCCGAGCTTTACATAAATAACCAAGTCATTAGAGAGACCGCAAAAAACAATATTGACTCCGCAGCATCCGCGGAGAAAACCGCTTTCTCCAATCGCCCGTTTCTCTTATCTAATGCTAGCCATTAGTCTGATCCGTTACGTCATTTGATTAACTACATTATTTTGACAGCCACAGATTATATTAGATTCATCCGTTTTTTTTACAATTTGTGTGTTGTGAGAAATAATACGTACGAGTATAAGAATACCGGTTAAAAAACACATTTAAGTAATGCTGAAAATTCTAACGCATAATACCCAAACATTCTTTCCCAACCACATTCAAGTTCCGGTCTAGTTGCATTGTTATGTTATTATTAACGTTTAAAAAGTCTTCCATTTGTTGTTCATACGTTACTTATTGAGTTTACGCAACATTGTATATAGCTTCTTATTTTTTGAAATATTTTTAATTATTTAGCATTGTTTTAATAAAGCCACTAATTAGAGACAATGACACATACAATACGTAACAGCACTGCCACGCTGTTATTATAATTAATTACATTCATGATTCATATTCATTTGAATTAAAAACTAGTTCAACTGCAACATTCCTGTCAGTGATATGCCTCAATTTATATTATCTGCGACACTCTATTTAAATTTTATTGTATCTATACGTTGAATATGATGACTCACGGGTGCGGCTGAGGCACTTGTAACACCGAAACATATAAATGTTACTGATTAGTAACTGATAATTAATGTATAAAATTCGCCATATTTAAAGAATAATAGTATTAAATGTGTAAATTAAATTCAATGTTACAAATATAACATCTTATTTATTTTACATTAGAAATCTAGTTTTATATAACCCAGTGTACATTGCCTCTTCATTTTTTGTTTTTTTTTTTATAAAATTACTTAAAGTTTTGCCTTTGATTCAGACTGCAAATTTGGTATGATTTCTTTATTACTCATAAAATACATATAAAGTTGTACATTGTTAACGTACATATTAGATAAAATCACACTGTCCGTTTTAAATTCAAACGGACGCCTTTTATGGTTAAATATACTTTAACTGAAGATGAAAATTTTAAACATTTGTCTGTCAGTATGTCCGTTTGTTTGTTAGTGATGAAAGAGTAGGACGATCGATCAGATGTTTTTAGGAATGCAACGCGAACGAAATCCGAACAAATAACCGTTAATATGAAATAAAATTAACACGAGCTATTTAGAAACAATCTGCAATATGACCTATGAAGCGAACACGTGAATAAATTAGCTACATTCAACTCCAAGCTTCGAATACCGAACGAAAACGTTAAACGTGTCAGCATAAAAATAAATCGTATTTTGCAATCAATTATAATTAATTACTGTACATTACATATTTTTAATGTGCCACAAACTGTTGTGATTTTTTTTGTCTGTGACGTTCGTTGTAAAACATAATATGTATAGTTATCTATCTGTGAAAACTAATTGTTTAATCTGAAGGATAAATGCCGTAGGATTCATGACTCAGGTGTAGGTTGGAGAAAACTGTTATCATTACGTAACTTAGTTTACATGGATACAACGCTTGTGACAATAACGCTTGTTAAAGTAAATTGTACGCTTTCGAAGGGTTCTTGAAGTAAACACACTGTTTAATGAATGGACTGTGTAAAACGTTCCGTTTAACGTTTTACACGTTTAGAAATTGAAGTTAACTCTTTCATGTTTTATATTTATTCAATTTCAGTTCCTCGTTTTTTAAATCGTTTGTTATTTTATTCTGTTTATTCTGTATCTGGATTAATTATATTCTGAATTTACTTTTGTGGTATTGTGTAATTATTTTTCACATTTTCAAGTAGCCGCGAAAGAAATAGTTTGGACGCAATGTGAACAAATAAAAAAGTCCTAACATTATTTATAAATGATAACCGTGTATAGCTATGTAGTGTATAGCAACAGGCTCATCCCTTATTTCATGAAGGGATATAGAATTTATCATGTGGATCCCGGCAGTATACTACATCCATTTCTTTACCTGCACCTACGGGAAGTAAATATAAAAAGTCACAAAAATGTTCGAACTACATACGCTAAGATAAAATAATGCTTATAGAAAAGAATAAGAACACATTAAAGCTGTATTTTATGAATATAAATGCAAAATCACTTAACATAAACCAACACTCGTGTAGGAAACGCAATATACTTCATAAATAATACAAAATCGACAAACAAATTTAAAATATTCGTTTACAAAATTTGAATTTCGTAATCTGTTAGTCAAATTTGTGCAAGCTAGATTTTCGAACGAATCAATTCTACAAATATTTGCCTATGACTATTTGCTCGAATACCTGCTAGCCAATGGTATTATGTTTTTAAATTTGAACAGGTATTAGAAGATTTTAAATACATACATACAAATGTAACTTATATTGACATATAGGCAATGCTGCGGCTATAAACCCATCTTTTTATTATTTGTTTGCTAGGCACAAACCTACAAAGTGTGCCACAAAATTTTGCCATCCGCTATTATCAACCAGCTTTTGCTATGTGATTTCTTTAGAAGATCAGTTCTGTGGACTGGAGCGTCAACCACAGAAACTCTGATACTTCTTTGAAATAACATGCATTATATCACGCCTGTATTTGTCCGAAGGGGTACAGATAAGAGCGTAGTTCTCCCACATTACACCTGTTCGGTTATACGTCCCACGGAATAAAGTGTAATGCTATTGCCTATAACCTTCCTGTAAGGAAATAAATTACTTTACGCCTAAATGCCCAATTCCTCTAAATATTTACCTCGTAATTTTAATACCCACTAGCCGTGTGCAATCTAAATTAACGTTGAATTTTATAACTTCATCGTTTCCTAACGTTTTATTCTTTATTAATATACTATTTTAGTATAATTTGTTTAGTAATACAACTAAAAATTGATAAAAACTATGTTGGTAATAGTTTATGTCTGTCATTCGAACATCTCCCTAATAAATTTCTTTAAAATCGGTCAGCAGTTCATTGATGATATCTAGATTTTATTGCGCATCTTTTTGTCAAAATAAACAAGATTTAAAACTAGAAACGTAAAAGAAATAACTGTTAAATTATATACCACTACGTTTCTTTTATGACACTTGTGTCACAACTGTCAAGGACACTAACAAAAATACATAAAATTTATATAGTCAAATGATCTCCAACAGTCAAAATAAATACATTAAAAAACTATAAGTAGATAATATATAGATTATAAATATAAATATTTATGAATGTCTTTTAAAGAATGTTTAGTCAAAAGACAACCAGTCGACTTTAATTTGTGGGGGTAATGCACTACACATTTCATATGATTGTAATACTGATCGATCTGTTTTTCTCTTACTTACACTCTGTTAAGCGTTACGATCGGATAGTGCGTAAAGGACTTATATCTGATTATAACGATTATGTACTAGGACAGTATTACGTTGGCGATTGGACAACTCCGCCATAATTGGTTAATGACATAAGTAGACGACTGATGATTTGCAATGACTTAACAAGTAATAGCAGACGTGCGGAAATAATATCATCAAGTGAAAGCTAATTAGGAAACTCATGTACTTTCCGACGTGTTACGAAACGCAAAGGCACGCGGCTTATGCAAATGGTTTCAAGATCAAAGCAAATATCGCGTAACAAACAGGTTGGGCTTAAACAAACTGGTATTCGGTATGCTTGTCACATGCCAAAACGCCCAGAGGTATGGCATCTCGTTGGAATCGCTTATAAATGTGACGCTTAACAAATTATTGACGACTACAATAGGTACGTTAATGTTATTAGAAACCGTATTTATAAATAACAATGTATCAATAAATGTGTAGTTGAGTAACTTTTCTCTTATACATTATTTTACATTTAAAGTATGCTATTTTAGTATATGGTTTTGATTTAATTATACAGAACATAAGTTAGGTACTTCAATATACAATTAACAAACGTAATAATGTTATTTTCGTCATTGCATTAGCAAAAAATTTTACATGTCGTTTCTTTTCCCGCTATTTTGTAAAACGAAGTCAAGGATATATCTCAAGTGCTTGACTCTTCAGTATTTTATAGCTATTACATGTAAGCATTACCCAAAATAAAAAACGATGTTCGCCACAATTCTAACCTAGAATAAAACAGCCAGTAGCACATATTAATTAATGCGAGCTTCGGTGGGCATACAAATGGTAATTTAACACAAACGAAGCCAAGGCCCACCACGTGTGGAGGCAGTGTCGACACACGCGTGACTATCCTATTACGTGGTTTTTGACTCAATGAGCCACTTATTCGAAACATGTGTCTCACATGTGTTAACATACACATTTGGCTGTGTACTCAGAATACCTAAATGTATGTAACTACTCAAACAAAAAAGATCCAGTCTATGATTTTTTGTCTATTTGTCTATGACTTAACTTGCCATTTGTCAAATTCTACTACAAACAACAAACTACTGCCTCGATCGCTTCGTTGGTCGAATAGTTGCAAGCACGACCGCCGATCGGGAGATCATGGGTTTGAATCCCGGGCAAGGTACTATTAGATTTTTATAATTTAGAATTTCTAGTGTTGAGTTGGACTCTGGATCATTGCCCGATGTATGACAATAGGCTCACCACCTATCCCATGGGACGTAAACGTAACTGGTGAAACGTGGGGGTGTACTACACTTCTCTGCCTACCCGTTCCGGGATTACAGGCGTCATGTTACGTTAGAAACAAACTATATTCATAACCTAACCTACGTTATAAAACTACAGCGTATTTACAGATCACATACAGATGTTTTTATACTCCATACTTGATGCAACTGTGACACATACAAAGAACTGCATATAAATTTGTACCATGACAGTTTAGTTAGTTTTTATAACTGTTTTTGTTGTAACTTAGACAAAGAACGAAATATGAAATAAAGATACCTATCTATTTAACATGCTGCTATGAAACATCCGTGTGTTTTAAATTCAGCCGTCAACGGTTTGCGTGATCTGTGGTTAATCCATAGACAAATAACATTTCTATATTATTAAAATTAAATATTAGAACACCAAAATACAGTTCCCAAAATGTACGATGCAAATATCGTTTAAGTAAATTATCAAGTTCTTAGTCGTCTTCGTCACATATCGGGGATTTTATTTCTGCGGTAAACATTTTAATGGAATGCGATTTAAAAGGTTTTATAACGACCCATGGTATGGGTTAAAAACACCAGAATTACTTGTATAAATATTCAAAAACCGGTCAGATGTTTGCACGAACATGAGGCAAAGTCTCTATCATAAGTTAAAGAATTCCGCCAGATCATAATATGAATACGAGATGAGACAAACTCAAAAAATGTTGATTGGTTCTTTTATTACTTAACCACAGTTTTCTGTAGTAAACGTCAGACGCATAGATAAAAAATTATGTACCATGGCAGCATGTTAAGTAGGTATCTCATAGATTGGTATCAAATGTTTAAATTTCATAACATAATACATAGTAATGTAGAGTCGCAATAAGCGATTTAGCCGTATATCATTTGAAATTCCGCAACATCGCGGCCGAACCTCATAAAATTCATTCTTATTCCGTCCGCGCTGACCTTTAACTCTATGCACTGTGGATCCGACGATCCATCGTAGTCCAGTCACGTAATACATTTGCAATCTGTTTTGACTGCACTATGCAAAATATCTTACTTGTACAAATAAATTTTTATCGGTCTTTATTCAAAAAGTTCCAAATTTAACTCTCAGCCGACCAAGAATGCATCAATATACACTTAATCTCGTATTTGACGATACTGCTCACCCTACAGCGAGCCCCAGTGTCGCGAGTAAAGCAACAATAAATATTTATTATTGTAATATAATTTCCTTACTATAATATAAAAATATACGTAAACTCATTGAGTAATATAATTTATGTCGTATGCTAAAAGGCTATTTAAACGGAAATCTCGTAACACTACAAAACTGGTTCATACATAATAAAGTAATATCGCCATTGTAGAGCGGATATGAATGTAATAAATAAAATGAAAGAGAAAACAACAGTTCACAACACAACTCTACATTTTTATTAATTAATATGTAGTCAAAAAGCTCCTTCAATCCTGCTGCGGTTGGATCTCGCGAACATTTGTAGAGTTAAGAAACGTTAAGCACGGTCAACTATCGGGTGGGTAACGAATAGTGCAAAGTTGTCACAAGGGATTCCGTGAATTAGAAAACACGGTAAGGCGTTGATAGCATTGTTGATTGATGTTGGAACAGCATGGCGGAAGCCTGCGCCCTGCGCCCATTTGTTGAACCTAAAACGTGCCGGAATCAATACATCTACAACCTCACCCTGGCTGAGGAAATAGATTCCAGTACTATGATCATAGGGTATTGCGCTTCCGCTAGAGATAACAAATGAAATTAATGAAGGTTCATTACCAATATAAGCCTTTTATTAACGCTCCCGCTCATAGCGAACCACCTCACCGCGTTGCCCGAAGTTTCTAGATTGCCTTGAACGGGCATACCGCAATACCTCGCCTCGGGTCGCCCTGCCCGCGCGATATTTCCGGTGCTTCTTAATTTAAATGAATTTAATTCCTAAACAAATACCTATTAAAACAACCTATTATCATCAAACATGGACATAAATGAAACATATTGATAATCGTACTCTGTGGCTTGTCAATCGCAGCCTACATGATCCTAAAAGGCAAATCCTTATACCTACTGTTAAATTGGGGGAGTACATTCCACGTTGCTACAGTAATTACCATATTAGTATGGAAGCCTCCCACGCGTTAATACTTCTTTAGAAGATAACATCTATCGATGCGTTCAGCTTTGATCTTAAAATAGTGCCTCGTCTTGTACAACTCTGTCCATTTAATGCCGTTGCTTAATAAGTTTTCTAAATTATGAAAGAATCTATAAACACCATGCAGCCACTTTGTATGTATACACTTTATTATCATATATTATAATTAACCGATCTTTATAATATAATGTCCATTACAAGTTCAGTTGGACAGAAGCGTCTAGTTCGCCTTGAGCGTACTCTAATGCCTCGCGTCGCACCAACCTACGCGGTCCTACCACCCCGGCTTCCTATGTTTTTGTATACGTCACCTTGAAGAATTTGCCTACTATATACGGCATATAAATAACTAGCCAGCGTGCCGAACATAGCTTTAGAATGAGGATATTAGCAATGAAAATACTACGCATATATCCTAGACATTATTGTTGTTGCCTAGTTATTGTTCTTGGTGGAGCCATGCGTTGTAAATACTGATATTTTTGATGACTTTTATCATCTACATCGGGCTTATTGTCAGGAATAAATACCAAGATATATGGTAATTAAAAAAAAGCGTATATAGATTTTTCCATAATTTGAAACTCTGACCACATAATTTATCAGCCGAGTAAGGTTGTCAGCATGTCTCATGCGATACCAGTATGAAACACGTTTATTAGTTGATTTACGATAAACTTTCGGAGCCAATTACTTTTTTTATCTGTGCTCATAACTGGTAAGAGAGAGCGGAAAATAACATGTTACAATTTTTCTTTTAAAAACTGTATAAAATATTTAACGAATGTGTATCAAATAAATAACAAGTCAAATTAAAAACATTAGCTCGCTGCAATATTTCCACAGAGAATATTAACGAAAGCTTTGACCCTTTTTTGTATCAAAAATACTTAAGGTATCCATTGCATATTTATAATATAATTACAATTTAGTCACACCGAAATTCAGCACAGATTGATTATTAAATTACAACCTTAGTCATTAAGAAAAATATTGATTGATTTTATTATACGACATTTTATTTGTTCGGCTAGCGCTCATGGGGTATGTACAATTGAGGTCAGTGTTACAACAATGACGCAACACAATTATTGGTTCTCTCAATACAGCAATAGTGCGTACTATGGCATGTGTGCTGTTTACGGCTATTAGCAATTATATCCGCATTGGCAAAGGCCTAGTTACAAAATAGTACGTTAAGTTTTCCGCAAGCTATCAAATGTAACATGTCAACTAGTTACGCTTTCGTTTGTACGTAACTAGTTCGTTTTCATATTAACTCGTTACATTTAATACTAACTCGATTTATTTCTCTGCAATGTTGTCGTATGTATAAATGGCGGCAAATTAACAAAATGGCGCGCATTTATCTGTGTAAATAAATTTAAAATGACTTAATAATAATAACGAGTAGCTAAGTAACATGTTAGTGCAAAAACAGGTATTTTGATTTTATATATTGATTATATTGATTTTATATATTTTGATCAGTAGAGCAAGAAAATTTATTTTTATCGAAAAGAGTTAAAAGATATGATTTTTATTAGACTAGTAAATATTTTATTTAGCGACATAAGTAAATTGATTACACCGCTTTAGAGGGCTTCACTAGCTGAAGCCAAAATAACATTTATTATAATGACGTAATATAATTATGGTTATCCAATTAAGTACCCGAGTTAATAAATGAAAGGTATTTTTATTATAAGTAAGAATATTCTTATATACATATTTAATTATAGCAATAAATACAATAGAAACGAATTTACAGAATGATATGCAAAACATTTCATTAAGAGTGAATTCAATACAATACGCTATGAATACGGCTACCATTGTGTATAGTCATTGATTTACGTAATTAAAAGTACAATTAATGCGAACTGCATCCTTACTGGTACTTTCGCCACCGTCCATGTGTGGACAAGCCTGTATGTACACATATCTCAATGGATATGGTATTCAAAAATAAGTATCTTCCCTTTTTTACAATATTTGAAATACGATACGTTTCAATCCACACAAGATCAGTATAACCAAATATAGCTACGGAGACGATATAAGGGTGGTTCATATGACATTTTACTGTTGAGCATTAGTTACAGATGAATGTAACTGACCACTAGACGGATTAGATACTTTTAAAATAAAAAAAACAAATTAATTTTTATACCCTGTATCAATCTACATACTTATGTTAACTACTTACCTTTTACATAAAAGAGACTCAGGAAAGATTCCTATGAGCGATTCCTATTTACAAATTACATATCGGAATTCATAAAAAAAATTATCTAAGTGTTATTTTTTTTCTACAATTTTTTTAAAGATTATAAAATATTCACATGTATGTAAATTATGATTTTCAGTCATAAATATTTTTTTGCCGCCCATAATATTTCTTTTATTGACAAACGGGGACTAGTTGCGGATGCTATTAGTCATTAATTTTGACATTTATTATTTATGCCTATTAATTATGATGATTATTTATGTAAATAAATAAATCAAGGAGTCGCAAGGCGCCATGCGTGTTTTGTCACCCAACTGACCGTGACGCGTTCCGTTCCACGCGTATACCGAGTAATTACATATTACGTACGTGCTCAATTCGGTCTTGTATCGGACATTGCTGATCACCAACCGTAACCATACTTAGCACCAGTACAACAAAATCACCATCTCCTTTACAATTTTAATATTATATCCTCACTACACTTCCCTTTCGAGGTAGGCGCAGTGAGTACCAAATATCAGTAACCTTACCGACTTGGCGTTTTTCTATTATATTCCTTCATTTCTGTTAACAATGTATAAAAAAAATTATATACATCACTTTATTAACTATATTTCTATATCATATCGAGGTCTGTTAAATCGTAATACGTAAGGGACAATAATTGTTAATTCGAAATGTTTTAATAGTTGTTTCTAAAGAAACGTCCGCCACAGTGTAGGTACGAATTAAAAAATCCGGAGAAGACCGGTGACTGAACGTGAAACTTTACAAAAGAATGATGTTTAAGTATAATAAATATGTTCCTCTTGTAAAACGGAAATAAATTTGAAGCTTTTGTAATTCAAGCAAGTTAGAAAATATTATAACTAATTATTTGTATTCATAAAAAGGTTACTTTCAATATATTGCAAAGCTTTGAAGTAGTAGCTATTTCGTTTATGTGTAGGACACAATTCTATTAGTTGAACTTCAGCATCACGTACTTAGGTAGCCTAACCGCAGAACCGTTCGCGGTAACATGACCCTGTTACAAGTAGGTATACCTACTTTAAAATTCTCTTCGACCGTAATATAATAGTTGAGATGATCATTTTTCTTTCATAAATATAAAATATTTAGCAATAAAAAGTTTCCTTATTGTCTACGATAAAATAGTTTCTTTGAATTATGAACTCCTTGTTTTAATTTTACTTTACACATACCTATGTATATAGATTTAGGTAGCATAGAAATACTCTATGCTATTTTAAATTTATGTAATTTACAATAATGTTATGGATTGTAAATATTAATGTACATATAATATAAGCAAATGAATGTTATTATTTAATGGTTTGCAATGAAACTGTCGTAAATCCGAAACAAGATTAAATTCATGTAGATACTAATTTAGGCTGTGCAGTCTTATAACTTTAGACTAAGGTATTTAAAAATATAATAAAAACAATACTAACCGGATTTGTTTGTCAACAGGCGGCTAAAGAACGTAAACCATTCCTCCGACGTACAAAAGCCACAGCGCCTCCCGACCCCGCCGAATCGGAAACCGTCACAGACGCCATAGAGACGACCACAAACAAGTTCACAAGGCGCGGCAATTCGAAATTCAAGACCCCGAAGGATGTGGAAAAAGAATCGGCGATCGAGAAAACGCGGGAAGCAAACGAAACGGAAACTCGCACACGGCAGCCATCTTTGAACGGCAGCGCGACGCGCAGTGACCGACCAACGCGCAATTTTGTTCGCCGACGACTTGGAGGGGCAAATTGTGAGTCCGGTTTTCCTTTCCCAACGCTTACAGCATTATCTCGCGAATGTACATGACATTTTCGTATTTATACTTAGGGTTTACTTTACAAATGTGTCCATAATGCCTTGCACATTTTCTATAGTATGTTGGTACTTGTGTGGACTGGTAGAGGTCGCGTAGATTCTGTTTGCGGTCGGAGTAGTATCGAAAGCTGCGGTGCAATTGACTTAATGCAGATTTTCCTTTAATTGAATGTTTTCTCTACAAGTCTGAGATGCACCCACAGACGTCTTGCAGTATTTGTGGAATATTTAAACACTTTAAAACATTCTCACGGAAAATGTCTAATCTAGATATTTCAATTGGTTCTTCGCTGATCCAGTGATTTCGATAAACCGGTTAAACGTTTAAACCAAATATTTATAGAGTAATTTGCATAAAGGAAAAATAAAACTTAAAATATTATTCACCGGTAGCCAATAACCGGAATTGAGATGTTTGGAATTTTTTAAGAATATTTATACAAGGAATGTTCGATATTTAAATCTTCGTCTTCAACATAAAAAACGTGTTTAGTAGAAAAATTGCAAGTACACGAAAACCGGTACATGAATTACGCACGACAAAGTACGAAATGGCCATGACAATGTTTATACGGAGGCCGACCTTTGCTCGTCTTTAGCGAATATTTCAGATCAAAAGTGTCACATAGCTCGGACAGTTGACGAGACAAACGAATATGAACATTAAACCAACTCACTTCCGCCCACAATCGCGTGGAGTTAAAAATAATGAACGTAATTGGTGTGGAATGCCTTGTTATAATAAGTTCTCAACGAAGGTCGCCCTTTGCGTCCAATTTTATCAATGAAACGAAAATAACTATTGAACCTCTTTACTACTTATTATGATGTGATTCCTCGTACATCTTCCTCGATTATTTATCCCCTTAAAGAAAAGTATGTTGTCATGTTATAAAAGCAGCAAACGAGTACACAAATTACTTATTGTACTGAGGCCATTTAAATCTATACTCACGTGAAATAGTACTGAAGCAAATGTCTTACTCAACCTGCGGGTTAAATTGCAATACATCGTTTATTTGCCTGCCGTCTCCCTCAAACTGGTGTACGTTTAGGCAACGCTGATTCTTAGCGGCAGAATCATATTAAATATGTTGCAAATGAACTCTATCTAAATAGTGCTGCCACCACTTAACATACGTATGTGATATTATATTACAGATATATTTATTTTTGGATTAAGAAACCTAAAAAGTGGGTTAAAAAAGTTAAAAAAATACACCTGCAAATTAATATCACTACAGAACAATTGAAGTAAGTTAAGTTATACAAAATAGTTATAAAAGCATAGTGCTATAAAATATTTATTACAAAAGGACTCTACACAAATACGCTTCACTCCTCTGCACTAAGACAGATACAGGTATAATGTACACTACCTCGATACAGAAGAACTTTATATGGTAACACGAAACATGACGTACGAGTACTATCGGAACAACAAACAATTCGTATTTCGCAAATGTTGCGTCCTACGTCTTTCCTTTTGTAGAGTTACGTTTTGGGAGAGCGTAGGAGGCAGTTATAAGCTGCGAGCGATCATTATACATATTTGTAACATGTTTAATTCAAGGCTAACTTAACACTACGTCTAGTTTATCTATCAGATAACATTACATATCCTAGGACCAAGACGGAGCAGTCTAGTACTGTTTCTTACACAGGTGATATTATACGCCCCTTATAACAGGGGGTGAGCCTATTGCTCCAAATCCGGACTTCTTGCCACTACTGGGATTTCAAAGTTAGAAAAATCCAATAATACTTTGGAACTGTTAGATAACATATACTATATGTAGATGTAAAAATTATATCCTTATAAATTATGCGCAGACATAAATTCAAGCGATTATTCTTATTTTATTTCTCGTACACAACTGATTTAGCTTTAAAATTGATAATTTATGTTAAACAACCATGAGTCATATATACAATATAAGTTATTGCTTATAATATTTTTTATGATTTAAATCCACCTACTGCTATGTTTCACATTAGGTATCTGATGATAACGTGTAATAAAATGTTATGTATATTATAACCTTGAACCTATTAAATGTGTGAGAAGGCCCACACTCTACAGCGGTATGCCAGTCGGTCGTTGATGATTGACCAAATAAATTAATCATAAATGCTCGAACATCGTTAACGAAAACATATTGTCTGAAATAACTATAACGTTAAATTTTAATAATAATTATTAATAACTATTATTCTTAAAAAGAATAAACAGGTAGTAGCAACATTAAGCTTGTAACAACAATACAATAAATATAATAGTCTAAACAAATTATCATTGAAATTAAAACGTCGTTATAATTACACAATAATATCTACTATTATCTTGAGACATCTCCACACGGCCATCAGATCCTAAAGCAAGAATCAAGAGAGACTGTTGTGGTAAGCAAGCGCCTGATGAAATATGTAACTCGTACACTCTTAAGTTCATTATTTACGTTCATTTATAAAACGTGTATACTACACATTTCATGCATCATTCAATAAAAAAATCTCTCTGCTATTCTCACGCGAGCTCACCAATTACCGTTTATTGAGAGTTTGGCAACATTCGCGCGGTTGCATTATTGCCACCGATTAGCACATACTATGACCATGACGATTACAACTAGAATATATATGTATATAATATACACTTAAATGTATATATGCACATATTTCTTTTACGACATATTTCTAAAATATTTCGAAATATGCGCAAGATTTTGTAACGACATAACGCACGGTAGGTAAAGATGCAACTAGATATTATATTAACATTTTAAACGCAAAGTAAGACTACTGTGATATAAGACTTATACCGCATATCTGTACAAGTGCTTGCTTCAACTAACTGTTTTGGGCTAGTGGTTGCGAGCGCTACTACTGAGCAATATGTCCTGGATCCTGGATCCTGGATCCTGGTCCTGGATCCGATCCTAGAATCGGGGTAATTATTCACCCTCTTATCAAACCTTTTATCTTTCCACTGTTAAAACACGTGTCTCCTCTCATAATAAAAAGAGCAAAATAGGTACTAGTTACAGTTTTTTTTTTTTTCAAACTTGTAATCTTCAATAATAGCACGGTATCTCGACCTTTGCCTGGTATAGCAATAGGCTCACTACATTCCCATAAAAGGCATAACATAACTTGTAAAAACTACTATTACACCCCTCAGCCAACCCCTTAGTGAAATACAGACGTGCAGTTACGTAACCAAACTTAAATATATAATCCATGTTCATACAACGGGCTGCACATATTTGCAAACACAAAACAATAGAGCATCGCCCCGCTATGCTCCCCAGACATCAACACGTCCAGTAGCGTGAAACACATCAATTACATGTGAATATACGAAATTTTCATGGTCAGTTTGATTCACGGGGATCCGTCTGTATGCTACGCAAACAATGGCCCGTTCCATCAATTACCATGATCGCCTTTCGTAACGTTAGTAGCTCAGGTACCGGCCGATCGGCTTGTACCAGACACCGGCAATGAAAATATGTAGAATACATGTGAATACACGTGAAGATGTTAGTGAACGCGTTCGAGTTTAACACAATACTCGTAATTAACAATAATCAATTAACAAACATCACACTTTGATTTATGCTTATTAATTAATTATTAAATAAATTCTGACATGAATAAAATGAATACAGTAGTATGTATAAAATAATACTTTTTATTATGCACTAGGTAATGTTTTTTTTTCATAAATAATAATTTCATTATAATTGGTTTATATTACATATTTGTTGGTTTACGTTATATTCATAATCAGCGCAAACATTATAAATGAACGTAAGTCTATCGCTCTGTTTTTCTGTCACGCTTTCACCGCTTAGCGGCTTGAGCATTTTATAAAATAACTTAGTCCAATTTCATATTTATATAGCGATGACAGGCGATCGCAAACATGAGCATGATAAAATTTTGATATAATATTCAAAACAAACGAAGTATATAAATAAATAATTCAATTATTTAATGTCTTATGAGACTTTATACACATAATCATATACCTACATACACATGTACGTACTGGAGACTTGGCCGCGACTTCGCTGCGATCGGCAGGAGCTCATGAAGACGGACCTATGTTAATATAGGTCCGAGACTGGTCGGGCTATCCCGAAAAATATGCAAGGTACGGCGGTAAATATCGTTTAATTATCTCAAACTTTCTCAACTGTTTTCTGAAAGAAAGTGTTTTTAACATAATACACTATAGTTGCAAATGACCGATATATGTAAATGTATGTACGAGTATTTACTAATCTTATTATAGGTAACAAGCTGGCGTGATGTCGTTCGAAATGTTAAGAATAGTGACATTTCTCACGATCTCCCCAACCGATATACGACTTGATAAGATATTGATTGTCGCTCTTCACACCATATCAGAGAACAATGGTGATGTAACCCCTTAGCGGTGGCAGTGAAACGGTGAACTAGACTTTCTCCTGTAAACAATGCGTGTAATCAAGTGTCACGGAGTACCTACAGGGAAAGCTGTGTGTAAATGAGCCGGCCCGATGGTCCAGTGGTTAGTTGTCCTAAACGCTGAGCTGAGGGTCGTTCGTGGGTTCGATTCCCACCCAAAATAAATGAATGTGTGATCAGAAAATGCAGTTGTTCTGTTAACATATTGTATGTATGTAATTTTTCATTCATCCATTACCATAAGACAAAGTACATACGCTCTCTAAAAAAAAAGACATTGAATCTTATAATTTTAATTTCATTAGTAGAATTACTTACTCTAATCTATAAGAATTAAGAATGATTTATTAATATAAGAATTCTTTTACTTCAGTTTTAACTTAATAATGTTACATATTTTCTACTACAGAAGTCTATTAAACAATTTTATCTATAATGAAGTATATTTGCCAAGGATTATTTTATTTCATAGGACACAAATAGTTTGTCGAATGAGTTATATATTCACTATACCAGTTACACCGGATGTTTGTATGTGGGACCGGATACATTCTGAGCCGACATGTTCAATCTATCTGAAATATCATGTTGTACACGTAAGTTATCAATAATAAAATTAATTAATTTGCTGTTCCGTTCGTAACAAAACCAGAATGTAACGACAGGTTAGTGACGAAACTTAAAAATGGAATTAAATCCGTCTTAGGTCATTTATTTATTCATTCAATAATTCGTTCGTTCATTCATTCAATCATTTATTACATTTATGGTTCAATCATTCATTCAATCAAAAGTTCGTTGATTCAATCATTAATTCGTTCGTTCAAGTCTATATGCGGTTACGAGTTTATGTATGATCATCAACATTATTATTTATTTATCATAAAATCACATGGCAATAAAGAAACTTGCAAGTTGCAAAAACTACTGTACCATTCTAAAAAGCAGCAACACGATAAATAGATAAAAGTTACATAATTAGTATTTCAAAAAGCAATGTCACATAAAGGTAAAGACGAGTTTAAAAATATACCTATGTATATATAAAAATACAGGAACATTTATTTCGCTCATATAATGTAAGTAAGTAAGTAACCTAGCCGCGACTCCACCTGTTACACGGTGAACAGTGGAGAGATGAGAGAAAGCCGTCGGTCAAGTGTAACGGAAGCCGACTTTCGACACCTTACGCAATCTTAGGTAATAAGAATTGGCGCTCAAACTCCTTCTGTTTGTTCACGTTTAGAATCAAACGCGTCTTAGGCGTGGTTGTCACTCTTTTACCCTGTTTAAGACGTGTGTGAACAGAATAGTGAATGCTAAACACGCCATATTTGTATAGATTGAGATGTGCACTCGATGCTCTCTGCCCACCTCAGGCACGTGACATAATTTCATTTTAGAATAAACTATATTAGACGATTTGGGAATCGAATCCTGGATCTGGTTCAAATGTTACGAGTACGCTTGCAACCTCTCAACCAACGTGGAAATCTATGTCAAATCAAGGCAAAACAACACAGATTTGCAACCATAAAAACCCCTTAAGCACTAATCACTCGTATCAATTTACCATTCGTCATACATGTAAAACTTTATTACGGAGGATTGATGAAACTTAACATAGTGTTCTTGTTTACGATGCACCAACACATACAGTTTAAAAGTCATTGGGATTCAGAACGAGCAATCTAAATGCCAGCTAGGAGCCAATAAAAATTGTTAATGATCAAACTAACTTGAACATGCTTTACTTAAAACATAGAGTAGAATGAATAAATGAATAATAAATATTTTCTGTTTTCCCGCTAAAAATCGATAAATAAATTAATAACACCTTGATTTCTAAAAATACAAGTTTAATCATATTAAAAATGTATAAATTATCGCTTGGCTGCTTATAATAATGTATTTGTGAAATCGTATTTTGTATCTTCACAAACACTCACATCGTATTTTCTAATATTATAATCATGCAAGCATGTTCTTCTGTCTGTCCTCTACATTTAGATATACAGCTGACTTGCTAAACTAATTTTGACAAAAGCTGTAATAAAATTACAATTATTCTTTATTGTACATCAAATATATACAGATTTCAGAAGGCTCTTTAATTAAAGCTTAAAGGCTCTTAATTAAGAGGCAATTTAATTCTCTCTGAAACTGTACACAGTTTTGATTACAAAGAAAAAAATTATTAATCATATTCATTATTTACGGTCAGCGAAGCGAGCTAGTTAAAAATAAAGCAGACAAGCAATTCTAAACGAATGTGACAACTAGCAATTAAAATATTGGCGGGAAGTGAAATATACAATGACAACATGTCAGATTGTAGTTGCATAATGTATTTTAGTGACGTTTTTTATCGCTTGTTTTCCGTGAGAACATTATATTATGTATGTACTACAATGTCGAAGGCGCCAAATTTAAAAGCCGGAGACAATAAAGAATAAATTATATAAAGTAACTGTTGATTGATATAATCACATGCGAGTATTATTATTTCTTCTGGTGTTGTAAGAAACCACCATAGATTGGTATGCTTGTCATAACAAGAAAGGAAATAACAAAATAAGAACAAAATTACTACGACAGAGTGAAAATGTCACAGACCGTATTGTAATTTTATTTGATATACTCATAATCTCTGTATTGTAATGACAATTAAATTGCCTTTTTATACTCAATTGATGAGTGAGAATAATAAATATATTTTTTTTAAATACCTTTAAATATATATACCTACATATTAA
>DWME01002920.1:0-19608 GCA_018244795.1 Parelbella ahira ahira | reverse complement strand
AAAGTATCAAATAAAGTATTTTTTTCATATAATGTGGTTAGTATAGCTCTAGTTCCCATTTCATTACATCAAAATACAACTTCAAATTGTTCTCCTGAAAAGTAGACAATTTGTAGATTCGATATTGTACGTTGCGAGGGTCGAAATATTGAGGCCAATTTTGATATTGCATTAGGATTATGAGTTTGGTAGAATTTCAGGTATTTTCTTCTATTAAGTTCTGTGTTAAATTTCAGCTTATCATAGCAATTGGGGTGCCGATGCCGATGAGAGAGAAGTACATCAATATGGTGTTCGCCATCAATTTTCAGTTTCAATACGTCCAATATGACAATATATCAGCCTTGTCTCAGTATTACTTTATTAAGACTGTATCTCGCGAGCAAAGGGATGCGGAAATGCTCGTGAGAAGGAACGAGAGACTTACTTTTTATAGATCAGCTGCGGAGATGTTAGATGCGTAAGTAATATAATATTTATGGGCAATAACTTTTAATATAATTTATAATTATGAGTAAAAACTAAAAATTATTATGTGAAAATGATTATTAATAGATTGATAATTTAATAATAAGAATCGTTAATCTTTTTAAACCTGTATTAAAATTTTATTTTGATTTGTTTGTACTATAATTAAAATTTATATTATAGGTACGAACCCGTTAAAGAAATAGAATGGACAATTATTACGTGACTACCATTTTTAAATATAAAAGAATAAAATAATTCTTATTGGCCCGTTAATTTTGTCATATTTCATAATTCTGTAATTAGCACGTAATATTTTAAAACTAATAAATGATTGTCGTAACAACTTAAAGATAATCTGTGTCATTTGTCATACATACACTTAAAACGTTAGTTTGAGTAATAACCGTCGTGTGCAGGTGTGTTCGTTCGTTTTTACCGTGCACACGATTAATACAGAGTGAGTTACGTTTTGAGGTTTTGCTTAAGAACTATGAAGTTGAAGAAGAAAGACTTAAGAGTTTCTTAAAATTGCAACGCATTAGTGTCTTCTCTGATTTATTAAATGTCCAGACATGATCATTCACCGTCTTGTAACTCTTCTGGTTCTTTGATAGGTTAAGGTAAAGCAAATCTTATTCACATTGTCTGCCTCGTTGGTCGAGTGGTTGCAAGCTCAAGTGCTGATCGTGAAGTCCTGGGTTCAAATTCCAGTTCAGCTTCTCAATGTCCACTGCTGGACATGTCTCCCCTAATCGGCGCCACTTCATCCGATCCTGGGCCTTCCGAATCCAGCAGCTTCCCGCTATCTTCTTTAGGTTGTCATCTACCATCTGGTGGGAGGGCGACCTACGCTCCTTTTCCTCCGTGTGGAGACGTGGTCACTACACGGACGTAGCGTTAAGTTTACAGATTTATTATTAAATAGTCATATTAATTAGTTCGTAGGTAATATGAAGGCTTTTTCTAACCCTTTTTAAAACTTATGAGCAATAAAGTTTGTATTAATAAAGGTATATTAAGGCTTGCCTCGGTAAGCTCGCTCGCAGATAATATAATAGGTTATTATATTATTTACGGCGCTAGTACGGGTTAATAACTATTATTCTTATTAAACGTACTTTTATATCGAAAAGAAAGTTTTAATTTTTTGTTTCGCGATCTAGGTGCACCTGACATCCTTATCTCCGTGATAATTTCCTACGCGGTAGTAATACTCTCAAATTATCATACAATTGACGTAACATCAGGGCTGTAGTCCCCGAAGGGATAGGTAGAGGAGCGTAGTACATTCCCACGTTTCACCAGTTACGTTTAGATACGTTTCATGAAATAGGTGGTGAGTCTATTGCCACACACCGGACACTGATCCAGACTCCGAGTCACTACTTGAAATTCTAAATTAGAAAAATCCGTAGTAGTACCCGACCTGGGATTTGAACCCAGCACCTGCCGATCGGCAGTCGCGCTTGCAACTACTCGATCGATGAGACAGTCACAGTCACAAAAGTAAATAAAAAAATATCGAGGTTTATTTTTACAAATATCTAAGTATATAAAACTTCAGCATGCAACTATCCTCTAAATAAACATGCTCAAAATCGGTAAAGCAATTTAACTTGAGTAGTGTAACAAACAGATTTATTTTCATCAAATAAACTTGCTCAAAATAGGTGAAAGCATTGGCTAAGCAATGCAACCATGATAGTGCGACAGACAGATTATTTTTCCGTTTATAACACATATTAACATGGAATCTTGCGCTTCAGCAAGGGGTTCAACGGACAGGAGTGTGTTTTGCGAGCGATCTGCGAGGCGTCACAGTATCCAGTGCATGAAGAGGGCCTTATCGGAGAAATAATACACATATTACTTACGTGAGTATTATGCGAGGTTATAACTCCATTGCCATTTTGATAATTTCTTTCATTACTATTTGGGACTGTTTAAAACAACAGTGAATAGCCAATTTACATCCCGCTTACGACCAGGTCAAATTATAATCAACCGCGAGATTTTTATAATCGAAATTAAGTTTGAATTTTATCACTGCTCCCAGTAATTGAATTTAGTCGAAATATTTTAAGAATTATATGAAAACTACGAGTGAATTTTCAAAACGTTGAAGGCAATAACAGCCATGAAATTTACATTTAAACCCTCGACGTCATTATCATTTGGTTTTTGAGAGTATGAACTTTAAAATTTAATACATGCATGCATATCTTCACGCCGTTTCTCACGGGATGGACAGAGAGCACGGAGTGCGAAATATCGCTATTATTACAAAACTGTGCTTCTTCCACATTCCACATTGGACAATTTAATAGTTTTACAATATTCCAGACCCGATTACGGCCATTCGCCTTTCGAAGAACAAGACAAGGATTGGCTGGAAGCCGTCTCAGTGTACAGGGACGCAGCGATCGCCGGGAGACAAATGTTTAACTGCGCGTACATCTACAGTAGCTGTCCGGAGGGCCGGGGCGTGTTGGAATTAATATCTCAGCTGAGAGACGAATAATAACGTAATCGTATTAAATTATAAAAAACACATATAGGTAATTATTATTATTATACCATCACGCCAAGTTCTTTATTTGGTAGGCAGGGAGCACCGAGTGATAAATATTTCTGTCTTCATCATTCTTTTTAAACACGCGTGCCTGTTTTTTTTACTCTTTAATCATCCAGAGTCTGATTTATTTGGTGAACATCTATGAACCTTTGTCTCCCCCGGCAAGTACATCGCTGTTGCTCTAAATCTATATTTTTGAAAATTGGTATTAAATATCTGTTATGTCATTCTTTTATCATGATTATATGCATATACTTACTTAAGTCATGAATTTTAATCAAGATTACTTTCATCGTTTTACATATAAACATATTATATGTTCATCATCATCATTATCAGCCTACTCCCATCCACTGCTGGATATAGGCCTCTCCAATGGCACGCCACTGAGCTCGATCTTCAGCTCTGCGCATCCAATCACTGAAAACTACTTTGCGTATATCGTCACTTCACCTAGCTTGAGGGCGTCCTACACTACGTTTGCCAATATTATTTGTATTGTACTTATATATCACTTGCCACAAACCTGTCTCATCAGGATAATGACATATTTCTTTTGAGAACTGCAATTTAAAACACATCCCGACGCAGTATAAAGAAATAAAAACCTAACATCACGCCTGTAATCCCCGAAGAGGTAGGCAGAGGAGTGTAGTACACTCCTACGTGTAAAGTAATGATTGTCATATCGCGTACTGTTGCTTTCTATTCTATCTTTCTTTCTACCAGTTGCGAATGTGCTGGACTGATTACAATCATTGACTTATTAATTCCATTCCTAAGATCTTCTTTAGAAGTTAAAAATAAATTTACGGTTCATCAAACTTTAATAAAGTCAATCTTTCAGCTTTTTTTAAAGAATAATTTACTTAACTTCGGTTCATATAAAAAATATATTAGTAATATGCCATTTATGAATACGTAATTTGAATGTCACCTTTACTCTTGTTCCATTAAATATAGCTCTAACAGTGATTTCTTAACAAAACAATGATCAGAAAGGAAAAACAGATGTAGGTCTAAACGAGGACAAAGAAATATATTCAACATTGAAAATATTATTTTTAATTCTTAAAAATACAAATTATTTATTAAGCTTTATTTAATGTGAATATTAATTTTATTTCATTTTTAAATTGTGTTTCGAAGCTGTTCTGTCGAAAATGTTACCCAGCTACGTATATTTGTGGGTGTACGATTAAACATACTACATATTATGTATGCATATTGTGTGTAAATCATTTACCACGTGCTAGTGGGCCTAAATTAAATAAATAAATATATAATCCATTTATTACAATATTAAAAATCTCTTAAGTTAGACACCAGCTGCAAAATTCCTCCTCCTTCTGGACATCTGTCATACAAAAAGGCGCAGTCAAACATCTGCCTGCCAGCCACTGCCGCGTCGTTGTAAACTGCCATCGCGTCTTCTGATACCGGGTCAGCATTGTCAAAGGGGGTACGTCCATAGTCTGGTCTGTAAATGTAATTGATTAGTGTTTCTTTTCAATCATATTTTCATTAATATACTGTCGATCTGTCCTGGGTTCAAATCTCGTGTCTAAGAAGTTACCCGTTATCAGTACGCAAAATCTACATGGAATAAAATGCATTATAAAAAATTATGATTGTGATAAAAACTTATTAAGCTACGAACTGCCGATATTTATCAACACGACTACAGATAATATTCAGAATTCAAAATTTAAGTGTTCAATTTTTTAAGATTGGACATGCCTTTCAATAACTGATTGAGTTCTAACCATAGACTTATTAATATTCATACTCACGTGAGTAGTATGTGCAAGATTTCTCCAATAAATCCTTCGTGTTCTACAGGATACTGCGCTACTTCGCATATAGCACGCAGCAGACAGTCTAATCCGTTCATACCTTTGCTGAAATTCATTTATTATTCGGGTATACGATTTTGTCTTTTTTCTTACAATAAGGTTACGTTTTAAGTACGTCGGAGGAGAAAGTCTTAGTTGTAATCTAATTTTGACTTATTTGATCGTAAGGTGATTGATACGACACTTAACACTTTTCAATGTTTCACTTTAACAATCCCTGTTGTAAAATTATGTCATTGTAAAAGCAGTGGGGCCGACCTGATTAACATATCAACGACGGATCTGTAAAAGACCAATCTCTCGTCCTTCCGTAAGGACAATTCAGCGTCCCTTTGCTCCCGGCTCACTTCCTTGATGAAATAGTACTGAGACAGCTGGGAAATATTCTGGAACTCCAAGTACTGGTACTGGAAGTTTACCGCGAAGAGAAGACTGTAATCGCTGGGCACTGGTATCGCGAAACCCAGAAGCAACTGAAAATTGTGCAGAAAGTTGGTAGTTTTATATAATCGTCGTCATCATCATCATTAACACCAACGTCATCGTCATCATTAATATCAACATCATTATCCCTATCATTAATATCAACATCATTATCCCCATAATTAACACCAACATCATTAACATTAACGTCATCATTAACATCAACATCATCAGTAGCGCATTTTATAGTTCACTCTTGGACAACGGTCTTCTTTTAAAATGAGAACGTTTAAGGCCAAAGTATTTTTTACAGTCAACTAAAATAACCACGCCTTGTGAAATATAATATCAGGGTATGACGTAATTCACGTTATATATAAATCTTTGACGGCAATCCCTGAGGAAATTGGGGTGGAGGTCATCCGACATGAACATTTGCAAGTAAAATATTAAACATTCTAAATACCGGGCGTGGAAAAATATTATGTAAAAGATCTCATATATCATACCAACGCTAACACAACTTTATCGTGAAAAATAATAAATACTCTTAATATTATTATTTTATCATCAAGCCAGGCCCCTTTCGAGTTAGGTAGAGACTAGTAGGGAGCAGAAAGTGCCTCTATCGTTTCAGACTTGACGCGATTCTTCTGCACTATCATATTGTTATAATCTATTCATATAATATGTACTTAGTATAGTATACTACACTATGAACCATGTATCTACTACGACCTACTATGAATATGTTCCTAGTACTTCCATACTATGAGCTATAGTTTTAAGAACAGTCCAAATTTTTCCGTGACTGCCACATGTGCTCGGATGTCACGTGAGGATACTGTTTGGAGGTCAGTCACAGAGGCATTACTAATTGTGAAGATTAAAACGGCGTGCTTCGTTTATCGAGTATGTTCGGTTACAATGGTTTTCTGTTAAAAGTTAGTTAGGATAATATCTTTGTAATTAAACGTTGATCTTCTTAGATATTTTTGTTAGTTAACAACTTGATTTTAATATTATTATTACATTCGTGGCAATGGGCTGCAGTATTTGAAAAGACGCATGTTTATAGGGCCATTGATTTATTCTGTCTATATGATGATTATATCTATGTATCTATATTCTCTTTATCTATCATTGTAATTCATCTATGAGCGTTTTATAATTAGATCTATCACTCACCTTGTATGTAGCCCCGTAAGGAAATACCAGAGGTAAGCTGTTAATCTGTCTTTTACCTCTGATGTCTTCGAGATCTGGTTCATTTGAAGTTGCTGATGTTACCAATAACGATAAGCCCACGAAAATGATGTTTCTGGAATTTATCAAATAGTTTAAATACATTTTCACAGCGTATTACTTTCACATAATTTTAATATAATCATTAGCTATTATTATATCGTTACGCCAATACCCTTACGGGGTAGGCGGAGAGAAACGATGGCCAAGGATTTATATCCTTACTATTTCTCAGTTTCAAGTACCTTAATTTCATCATTTCATATTGCTTACATTTTATCATACATATACATCTATAATAATATTATTTTATAATTAATCTTTATTTTCATATCACGAGTACACCCCAACACAATGCTCGTTCTTAAAACCAATAACATTTGACTGCTATTTAACAATACTTCAACTTCAAATCATTACTTTAAATAGCACTTAAAATTTTACTACAATCTATATTTATTTTGTAACAGTAAATATGAAGCGTATTTTAAAAATTATTGTTTTTCAGACATGCTTTGCAAGTTTTCAATATTTAACTAAATAAGAACACATAACATAATGGGCAAATAGTTAAACGTTCACCGGTACCAATAAACTGACTTACAACAACATTAAATTTAAATTCTATCTCCTCTTGAGATTGCACTATTTCTTTTTCAAAGCATGCGTGGTTCTAAGATGGAGACACCTGTGCTTTCCATCACGCGAGATTGCGACTGAATACTAGTCTTTTGTAATATTAGCTTATAGCAGTGCTTGTGAGCTTGTTAGTAAAATATATCAGTTTTAATACATATCTTACCTTAAATTCAGCATTTTAATTGCCACTCAGTCGAAGTCAAATCACACAGTTTTTAGTTAAGATTGTAAATTCACAACAGTTCCTTCTATTCCAATGTAATGTGGTGTACACAATGCGCCTGGCGACGTCCTATTGGTCACGGGTTAACGTATCAAGTTCTTACAACTTCAGAGCCAGTGTATCTACGGATAGAACTACGAGACAGGTGAGGTGGTACACTCGTGCGCACACGTGTTTATGATGTATAGTTACAAGCGAGGCGGCGACATCTTTTGGTTAGTTTAACAAACACAGTGTGTATGTTTTAATCTCATAATACTTTGTTATTAGTTCGATGTATTAACTTTACGTTTTTTACGGAATGGAAAAAATTGCTGTCGAATTTTTAGCAATATGTTTAAAAATATTCATATTTTTAAAATGTATTTGTAATATTTTTATAACAAGAGCATAGTATCATCGAACAGATAAATGATTGACCACAATTTTCGGTAATGCATACGTATGTGAAATATTCACGAAACAGTTATTAATTAATATACGATAATAACTAATATACCTCTACTCATATAATTTAAACCGCACTTCATAGAGCGAACGCGTGTTTATATTCAGTATAACTAATATTTAAACCGTTATTTATCTATTCATACTATTTTGTACTGTATACTTGATTATATAAAAAAAACTAAAAGAATTATCTGAATCATATAAATTTACACTACTACTTAAGCCTACCTGCCAAAGAATCAATGCAAATGAATCAAACTAACTACCGATGAATCAAAGTAAAGATACAATTTCGAATCAAGTGACATACCACGCAACTGATCGACTCCTGGCCCAACATTTGCAGTGTCAGTTGGCGTGTGGCGAGCAAACACAATCACATTTGTTTGCAACTATTATAAAACATTGGAATAGTCGCAAATGGGTTTGACGCGTATGCATGCATATTGAGACCCGAGGTTAGTGGAGAGCGGGCTTAACTTGTACCGGTTTAACTGGTAATCTTTACAAGTGTGTGTGTGCCCTTATTGTTCGAGGACCCATCCTAATAATGTATGTAAATAACTAAATCATGCAGGGAATGATTATTATTTAACCATTTAGCAGGACAGTCACGACGCTGGGCAGCTATGCTGAGGTACTTTACCTTTAGTGTGCACATTGCAGCGAGTTTAAAGAGAAACTACTCGTATAAGTGAGATTGTAAATATAATTTATGTATGACGTACTATTGGAGAGGACAATGTCCAGCATGGACGGAAATAGGCTGATAATGATGATGACAATGATTATATTGTACAAGATCGATTGCCTCGTTGCTCGAGTGCGCGACTCAAGTGTTCAAGCTCGACTGCCGATCGGGAGGTCCTGGCTTTAAATCTCGTGTCGGGTACTATTGGATTTTTCTAATTTAGAGTTTCTAGTGGTGACTCGGAGTCTGGATCTGTGCCCGGTGTATGGCAATAGGCTCACCACCTATTATTCCATAGGACTTAAACGTAACTGGTGAAAGGTGTAAGTGCATTACTCTCGTCCGCCTACCCCTTCGGGGATTACAGGCGTGATGTTACGATAATGATGATTACATACGACGTAAAATATTTGGGTTAATCACAATTTACCTAAATCTATAACATTCCTTCGACATGACGTGCACTACATGGAATGTTTTGCCGAGTACTTAATCCTGGTTTAAAGCGAAATGAACTGTGAGCTGTGTAAAGTGTAGACCGTTGATAAAAGAGATTCTTAGTTAAAATCACTTTGAATGAACATTTTATCATCTTCATTTTGCTATTAGATTTTATTTACTTACAATTTTAAAATGTATGAAATTTTCGTGTTAAAATCTATATTATCATGCTTATTTTATTAATAAAATGATTGTTATATACGAAATGTAAGGAGCGTAGGTCGCCATCCTACCAGGTGGTCTGACGACCTGAAGAAGACAGTGGGAAGCAGCTGGATTCGGATGAACCAGGTCCGGATGGAGTGGCGCCGATTAGGGGAGGGCTATATCCAGTAGTGGACATCAAGAGGCTGACGATGATATGCAATGTTTTTAACTATAAACTTCAGGCGGACAAGTATCAAAAAACGTCATGTTATTTACACTTATAGGATCAATTAAAATCAATTTTTCTTATCACATTATTTATTATTGTTTTATTATCACTGTACATTACTTTAATTTATCTGTATTTGGTATATATTATAATAACAACTTGTTTTTAAAAAACATCAACGTAATAATAATAATATTCTTATATACTTATTTATAATATTTACATTAATATCAGAGTATTGAACACAGTAAGGAACACACGCTGAAGATGGCAGACGTAGTACAGAAATCAGTATACGTAATGCGTTATACGATTATTATTCTAGAAACTTCTAGAAGAACTATCCAGAATATTGTTTTTCCCTTTACACCGACTGGTTAATATTCAATCACCCGGCCTGTAGCGAAGGCTGAATTTGTGCCCAGGCCAATATTGTGGAATGTTCTCGAAGGCGAGGTAAATCTGCAAACTTGTTTTAAGCCAGTGCAGGCTGACCTATATACCATCCTTAACATTCTGAGAGACAATCTGTCTTCAGCACTGGGATGAATCCGACGATGGTGATATTAGAGATCAGTGTATGTAGATACATCGAGCATAGAAAAGGGGCAAGATGTGATGGACAGCTGACAGTCTTCATTAGTCATATTGTGCCATTTATCAGTAGCTGATGTTTGTTTTCTAAAACAGAAATATTAAAGAATGTAAATAACATAACAGGTTGCAGAAGTTAAACATGAAATATTGATCTCTACAGATTAGGTTATATTTGAGCTGAAACGTATAAAATTTTTAGGCGTTATTTTGCTCTAGCCGTTATTCTAGCTTTTAAGGTTTTACTGCGGTGATTCCGTTATCATATTCAGATTCCAACCATATCAACAGGATTCGTGGTGTTATTTTAATTTTGAATGAGCTTAACTTGAAGCCGTTACGTAGCAAATTAACATGCTCATAAAAAGGCACAAAAATCTATTGCAACGCAGAAATTGAACATATAGCCTTAGATTTATGTGGCAATAGTTACCTGAAAACCATTTTGAGAATTTTGTAGTACACGCTTTGGGAATTGGACAGAGTTGATATTTCGCATATTGCTCGCCGAACGCATTGGAAACCGTTGAGGCCGCTTCTGAAGATAAAAAAAAAAAATTTTGATTGATATTCATACACAAAAGAATAAAAACAGTATAGTTAGCCGCGCTACCAGGTAGTGTGATGATCTTAAAATAATGCAGTTGCATGTAGTTGGTTTCAAAAGACCCGGGACCGGTCAAAATTATGTTGATAATAGGAGGTGTATGTCCAGCAGTGGACTTACAGAGGCTGATGGATGAATAGATAAGTACTCGTATATTGTAAATTTGCTTTCAATATTAATAAAATCTACAGCTGAACTTTTATTTAACATTGACAACAATAAAATTAGAATATACTATGTACGTGTATATGCACGTAATATCACGTGATATCTAAATTTTACCTTTCTAAAATAGTCTCTAGGTGGGTGTAGGCTGTCCGTCTGTTGAGGTGGTGGTATGGATGAAACGAGTCGGGCGGGTCATCGTAGTTCAGACGGAAGCCGATAGCCTGAGCGAAGATCTGATTCCAGGGGACCATGTTAGCTTTGAAGTTCAATCGCACCTGGAAATTATGACATGGCTGTGTAGGTATCTAACTGAAGGTTAACATGTTTTAAGCCAATATATATGCAAATGAATGGATCAACCGGCGTACAGTTTATTATGTGATGTAAGATGAGACCGAGTCTAAAGACAATACATTTTTAATAAGTTACCACATATAACATGATACATTAGACACAACTGGTTAAAAGTTATTGTAAGTTTACTGTTTAAAGTAAGGTTACCGTAGGGGAATGTATTCCTCTGTCTACCACTGCAGGGAAATTTACACACGATGTAGTTATGAAACAGATAATTTCTAAGTACTATACATATCCGAAATTAAGCAAATATCTCATGCCTACGCGGATTTTACCACAATAAATGATTTAACAGATGACAGATTGTCATGAGCAGTTATTAAATTTTATTAAATTATTAAATGTCCTACTCAAAAACTAAACTAACACGGTACTCGTCGTCACTGGCACTAAAATAATATGAAATCCTCACAAATTTTTTTTAACCCAAAAGCTTACAACAAATACGAAAGTTAAACACGCCGCAAATCTTCCGAGCCACGATGAAAAGTCCGATCGAAAACCCTACAAGATGACAGCGGTCTTAAACATACTTACAAAGAAGTGTGAAATATTTTCAAAAGCCAAGTATCTCTTCTCCCGATGTACCTTGACAGACTCGTCCGCTTCACTGCTGTCAATGAACACAAACAACACTGAGCCGATATAACACAGAAGAATTATATGGAAAATTCTATCCATTATTCGATTTAACGTCGCGTGTCGTCTCTATGAATATTTATTCCATTTCAATCGGTTCCATTGCCGGCGGTTTTGTTACCGGTTATAGTTCTGGTGAGCGACTGCATTGTCTTTCACAGCATTCGGATTTGTTTGACTGTAAAACCAAACACAGTTATTGAGTATGGTAGTTACATATTCGTAGATGTCGTTGGTGAAATGTAGGGTAACTAAATATCAAAAGTGTCTTGAAGTTCATCTCTTGTTTTTGCTTCATTAAAATCAATAATATTTCATTATTTCCATTTATTTTTGTTGTGTTTTTTGTATGACATAGTTTATGTACCGATCGAGAGCAGATATAGACAGCCGTATATAATGTATGAAGTCTATGGTAGTTAAATAAAGAATACCTCGTTAAAAATCCATTTTTACTATAATTTTTGTAAATAACTGCCCTCTATATGCAACTAAATTGGTAAAATCAAATTGTAGATCTATTAGTCAACTGGTCTGCAAACTAGTTCACAGACGCGTCCCTCTTCCTAAACATCTCTTAAACACTCGCATAAAGACGTAATAGATAGTGAATTGAATCGTTATGGACTATTCAGATTAATAAGCTTTAACTATCTATTATTAAATGAAGATATAAATGTTATTTTAAACATAATAATTACCTATATTGTCAGACGCGATAAACGTAGACAAAGCGTTTCAGATTTGTAATGATATACCTATGTATTTGGCAGTCGTTGCGCTCTGCGTTTTCCGTTAGGAATCTGGCTTGACGTTATAATAATAATAATATTGTTACCTGTGTTTAGTGGTCTAAATCTAATGCCAGTTCCTTGTTTAAAGATTTATGAAAAGTGAAGATTTGCGTGGCGTGCCATTGGTGAGGCCTATGTCCAGCAGTGGACGAGAGTAGGCTGATGATGATGATGATGAAGATTTAGCGTTAGGATTAAGAATGACTGGAAAGTTCGATTCAGTTCAATTATACTATCGGGTCGCTTCAAATCGACTGCGTAAATCGGCCATTAAGATAATCACGTGTTTGATCGTTGTTTTACCATTTGCTTTTACATGTTCGGTGCTAATTTTGTTAGGTACATAAAACATACATATGTCATTTTAGGCCAACTCGAATCACATGACTGACGAAGTGTTGTTGTAAATAAAAATGTTAAATGTACTGTCTATTAGAAAAGCTTTGTGGTAATGATGGTTCAATGGAAATGTTTTTCTTTATTTTGTTAGTGACGTCACGCCTGTGATCCCGAAGGAGTAGGCAGAGGAGTGTAGTACACTCCCACGTTTCACCAGCTACGTTTAAGTCCCATGGAATAGGTGGTGAGCCTATCGCCATAAATATTTATTTATATAATACTTTGTAAGTGAATAAGAAATGACATATTTTGTTGCCTAGCTCAGACGTAACGATCGTGATTATCAGTTAAATATAAAAATTGTTATATATAAAAAATTAGTACATTTATATAACCTGAGTAATATTACAATATATTAATACAACTAGCGTTTGACTTTGCAGTCCATTTCCTAGAACTTCCTGCTATGTTTTCGTTGATGAATAATTAATATACGACTTATAAAAAAAATTTCATGATCTAAATTTTTCAAACGACGATATTTTTCAAACGAATCAATTGATTTAAAAATAAATTAGTACGTTTCCGATACAGGTTTTTCAGTGCAAGAAAAAGGTCCTTTGCAATAAATTGGTCACATAAAGATTTACAAGTTTTGGGATTAAAAGGCAAGAGGTTTTTCATAATTCTTTTAAAACCTTATCTCAACCCATGAATCATTGTCGACATTGTCGATAACATTGGTTTCAAGGCAATTTTATTGTGCTTAAGAAGTGATTAGACCTTGGAATGGATCATTGGAACCGTTCAAAAGTTAGTTCAGGTTTACACACACATACACACATTCATACACACATAGAATATTATTGTTAGTCATTAGTCAGAAAAGCTTCCTAAAACCTCTAAAAGTAAAAATCTGATGAAAAGTCGGATTTTTTAAATTTGATACCAAAGCAAAAAATTGCGAATTTTTGAAAATATTGAATTTTAATAGGGGGAAGTTAAAAAAAAGTTTTTTATAATTTATTAATCCTTTTACATAATATTGTTTAAATACCTCGATAACATCTACTGGATTATTTCTATTTTTATTCTCATTCTAATTGTTACCGTTTTTACATTGTTAAAATGACGTAATAATATAATTACATCAATATAATATAATCACTTACCTGGAATTACGATAATATTGAATAATATGTAATGTAATATTATATAAATTGCAAATAGTTTTAATGAATGGGGGTTTTAAATGATTAATTATTTAGGAACTTTGTGAAGTTTAAGGGACTATTTACTCCAATGTCAAGAATCGCAGTGTTTGGAATATTAAAAGCGACATGGATAACGGGCGGAGTAAGTAGGTTGTATTTGTCAGTGAATTATCAGGCTTGGCTTCGAAGCGCTCAACTGTGGTTTAAAGTATATCAGGGCATTAGGTCTGCAGGGTGATTAGATTTTGATGATGTTCATATTTTTCGGTTTCAATAATGATTTATTTTATTTAATTATGGGATTCACTTGCTCGTTGGTCGAGTGGTTGCAAGCGCGACTGCCGATCGGGAGGTCCTGCGTTCAAGTCCCGGGTCGGATGCGATTGGATTTTTCCAATTTAGAATTTTTAGTAGTGACTCGGAGTCTGGATCTGTGCCTGGTGTATGGCAATAGGCTCAACGCCTATTCCATGGAACTTAAACGTAAGTGGTAAAACGTGGGAGTGTACTACACTCCTCTGCCTACCCCTTCGGGGATTATAGGGGTGATGTTACGTTTGTAATTATAGGATATTGCGCGAAAACCAAGTAGAGAACTGAGTACAGACTGAAGTGGCGTGTCTTAGTGTCGGAGGCTGATTCATTTTGTATCGCTGCGCCATCTTCGTTAGTTATTTAATTGTAAATCAGTACATAACATTTCTGTACGGATACATAAATGTCGTTATTTTATTAAATAACGAAATATGCAACAGGGGAAGCACTTCGGGTAAGGATAGATATGTATATACCTATTTACCGCTCAGTCATATCTACCCATCCTGCAAGAAAAATGGCGTGACGCTATAATTTAAATATGTAAATGTCTACTTATGTGTTACCTCTTGGAGATTATAACAGAGATGAACAGATTTCATATTCAGAGATGCAGGATTACTTCCACGCGCAAGCATAAAATTTAAAGTTGTCAAATGTGAGTACTTAGCATTACGGTGGGTATTACAGTTCAATCTCTTGTTGGACTAAAATCCCCGTTCGCGTTTGTTTCGGATGTGGAGTTAGTTTTATGGCGTTTTAATGTTGTATGAAATGCGTTCTCGTATCAATTTGTTTAATATAACAGCACATCATTGATATTGAACACCCTGTATACAATTTGTAACGGCCTCAATAATGGTGTTTGGACGTCGTGATCAACATTTTAAACGTCACCGGGCAAACCTGACACGTTTTTTTCCGGATAATCCTTAAATGTAATTCATTTGTATTTCGTATTTCGACAAGTTTATCCACCGGAAACATTACTGAAAGATAAATAAAACGAGGAAATGTCTTGATTAAATCGAGTTTTCCACTTTGCCATTAAGAATAAAACTTCCAGCCGCAACGTTAAGTGCGATTTGGGCCCGATATTTAACGAATTTACGGCAATTGAGCGGAAATAAAAATGAGTGTAGTTGTGGGATTCGTTAAAATATCGTGTCTGTTTGTATTGTTCGGTCTGACGCAAGCAATTAGTGAAAATTGTACAGCCGGAGAGGGGGTGGGCGACGAAACCGTAATTCTGTCTAGGCGGAAAAGGTTCATTGTTTTCCCTGAAGGCAGTTCCTTCCAATTGGGTAAGGTTTTGAATTACCGTGAATGGTGTTATCTGCGCCTGAAATTGTTTTTCCTCTGCTTCTCTCTGTTGGATGAACAATAATAGAGTGCTTGGTGATGTTCATGTAGCTTTAGTGGCCTATGGGTACATAATTTGATTTTAGTTAATAATATAGTTATGTCATTGAACTAGATTGCCTAAGGGATATGTGTTTATTGATAAAATTCATTTAGCCAGTGACAGCTTATTGGTTTAGAATTTAGCCTCCCACTTCGGTGGTGTTGGGTTCAAATCCAGGCCAACCTTTTTTAGAAAAAATATGCAGGAGAAACAGGTAGACAGCAATGGGACGCAAAAAATGCTGCAGCTAATTTAGTTTTGAGCAAATACTTTATCAGTTATATAATAATTATTGCTGTATATTATTCCCAGTATTCTGCACAACATATCCCGCTATTTTTGCTATTGGGGACATTTTTTTGTGGGGTAACACCGCCGCTTTGGCCTTCGAACTTCCTCAAGATCCCTACTCGCCGTTCGACCATCGAGCTGATCCCCTCCACAGGAGGATGGATACGAAGGTGATCTACTTCACTGACGAGAACGGCAGGATCATCCATAAGACGCCTTATAAAAGGTAAGGATTGATATTATTACATCGTCAAGTCAAGTTCGTTACGGATTAGGCAGAGAGCGTCGAGTAAGAAATATTTTTATCCTTACGTTGAAGTGAAGTCTTCCACATTCAAAGATCAAGTAAATTAGGTAATTATCAAAGTCATCCGTAAAATCGATTTGACAAGAGCTCGGATGAGTAATAAAAAATAACAAATAGAGTATACTTTATTGTCCATCATCTTCATCATTATCAGCCTACCCCCGTCCACTGCTGGACATAGGCCGGTCCAATGGCACGACACTGAGCTCGATCTTCACCTCTTCGTAACCCCGCTGCATAAAAAAAAGTAAAGAAAGGCCATGAAAAGTACAAAATAAGACGATAATGATTACGAAAAGAGATAAAAAGTTTGATATTTGTGGGCAAGAGGAGTTGGCTCAGCTTCACGTGGCATAAGACCGGAAACCTATGCCAAGCTGTTTTTCGGCCAATTCTGTAAATAATGCATTTTTTTATCTTCGAGCTGACTTAAGATAACGTTCCAATGCACATAAAATTGGATGTAGTTTAATGTTTCGTACAATCGGGTAGAATAGAATAGATCGTTCAATTTGTTCCGCGTTACTAATAAACAAATTTCAGTCTTTTCTTATAATCTTACTTAATTTATTTCATTATGGGACGTAAACGTAACTGGTGAAACGTTGGAGTACTACACTCCTCCGCCTACCGCTCCGGGGATTACGGGCGCGATTACGTTACGTTTCTAACTTATGTAACAAATGCAAAAAATTTATGCAAATGCAAATGTATGGTGTTGTGTTAACAGTGTATCATATATTTTTATTTCTACAGGGAAAAGCCGAGTATTAGAATTAGTTCCTAAGTATTGGAAACATGATACTTAACATAACTGATCGCAATTCGCAGAAAACCATTAGTTAATCCAGCGTTTGCCAAGCGCAGCGTGGACTCGTCACAATTGAACGCCTCCGAATATAGAGTTGACCGGAAACAGATGCACGCCGCCAACACACGTGATTACTTACAAGGAGAGCAGTTGGACGACAGCGCCGTAGAGTTTCACAGGAACAGTCGCGCTCAACTCTATGAGAAAATTGAGACGTTGTTGCAATGGTATGCAGAGCAATATTTATTATTCTTACTATTGGTAAAACAAATGCCTAATATTTAATATGTAATAATCTCACATTTGACTTGAATGGTTGTACATGTGTTAAATATAGGATAGAGTAATATAACAAAGATATATGTACTAATAAGTAATTATTTCGAAAGAAAAGAAAAGAATGGTACGAATTTTCTTATATGTTTTTTTTTGAGTTTTTCAGTGCAACGAAGGTAAAGGAATTTTTGTTCAAATAACAAAGAACTTCATCATCATCATCATCATCAGCCTACTCCCGTCCACTGCTGACATAGACCTCTCCAATGGCACGTCACTGAGCTCGATCTTTAGCTCGTCGCATCCAACTACTGCCAGCCACTTTGCGTATATCGTCACTCCACTTGCGTTCATTTAATTGCTCAAAGAACTATGTATGGAACAATTGCGCGCTTAAACACATTTTATTATTCTTAATTTAACATATTAAAAATACAAGTTTGTAACGCTCATTTAAGGCACAATGACTTTCTAATTAAATATGTTTTATATCCTTTTGGTACAGTTAGTAAAAATCGTAGTGTAAAATATTTCGTCATTCGCTTGTATTTGCAGATTATATGTATATTTATTAGGTTATTCATCATCATCATCATCAGCCTCTGAATGTCCACTGCTGGACATAGGCCTCTGCTATTCGCCGCCATTCCTTCCGGTCCTGGACCTTTTAATCTGGCAGCTCCCCACTATATTCATTACTATTTAATACGTTAATTGTTGGTTACAAAACGAGAGACAGCTCCGGTCTATTTAATAATTGACATTGTGATCTTATAAATGAATTTGACAGTCGCTGTAGATATTGCCTTATAAACGAGATATCAATAATTAATAGTATTTCCGCATGAATTGATGATTTCAAATTCCAATAACTGACTTCAATGGGTAACAACTTTAATTGAGTTTTAAACAAATAAATACACCCCTGGATTCTGTACTTCTTATAGTCAAATAAATACCTGTTTTATTTTTTTCAAATCTCAGTTCAGACTTTTGAAAACGATTTCAAAAATATTTGAATTCAAGACCACAAAAAGATTTTAAAACAGCCGTGGTGGAGTTTTACGTTGTTTTGTGCAAAATTGAGCTTCGTAAACAGAAGAATCTTTTGCGAAGCCAAAATGACTACTTACTGGTTTTTGATATAATACTTTGTACGTGTGGTTAACGTTTAATTAAGCATAAAGCAAAGATAGTGCTAATTTTTTTTTCTCGATTCGTTTCTTGTTTATATAAGTCGCTTAATGCTCAGTATGTTACAATTAGTTACATTACATTACTTAAAAGCAAAAGAAAAGATAGTTTTACTATTAAATGTTTCGTCAGTATTTATAGCGAAATAGGTACCTACCTATATCTATATTTTTTATATATTTAAATAGAAAAGACAGTATCATTTTTTCCATTTCTTTCGTTACTAGATTCGTCGAATGCTAAGTCTATTTCATTATATTTCATTGGTTACATTATATTACATTGGTTACATTACATTACATTGCATTGGTTGTGTATGACCAGCTTGAGTTCGTCTATACCCTCCTTCCCATTTTGGGAATAAATATTAGAAATTAATTTTTATGACGGCCAAAAACGTGCTAATTTCCACTACTAATCCGTTCACGCGTAGTTAAAATGTGCATACTTATAGTTATAGAGGAACCGTTAACGGTTATGTTGATATCAATGACCTTTTAATAGTCACCAAATGATCCAACATAATTTGACTAATTAATTGACTAATTGGTGAATAGCGTAAATAATTCTTAATGTCGCTTTTCCAATGTGTAATGACTGCAATAACACTGATTACACGAACTATTCTACGTTATGAAATATACGTATTTAAAATAATACGTCATTAAATACGTGTATTAAAAATTAAGATCACAAAGTACACATTCTTCACTTTATTATTTTAAAAAACATGCGTGCGTATAAAGTACACATGTCAGAAGTGAAACTTCTTGGCGAACTAATTTATAAATCTTGTTTATATTTATACAAATCTAAAACTTTAAATTTCCAAGATTAAGAGGAAGGG
>DWME01002919.1:0-19609 GCA_018244795.1 Parelbella ahira ahira | reverse complement strand
GTGTGTGTGTGTGTGTGTGTGTGTGTGTGTGTGTGTGTGTGTGTGTGTGTGTGTGTGTGTGTGTGTGTGTGTGTGCGCGCGCGCGTGTGAGCGTGTAGGCGTATGTGCGTGCGCGCGTGCATCTGTATGTGTGCATCTGTGTGTTTGCATCTGTGTGTGTGCATCTGTGTGTGTGCATCTGTGTGTGTGTGCAACTGTGTGTGTGCATCTGTGTGTGTGCATCTGTGTGTGTGTGCATCTGTGTGTGTGTGCATCTGTGTGTGTGTGTGTATTCGTGTGTGCGTGTGCGCGTGTACGCGTATCTGTGTATACGTGTGTCAAATAATTTATAAAAGCTATTTTCGATTTCCTTTCAACTAATTCCTTAATTACTATTAATCCGAAATCCACATCTGAATTACTGGTTCAATCCCATTACAAACCATTTAAACATTACAAACCATTTAAACATTAGGTACTATTTTAGAATATCAATATTCAGCAAAGTTATTCCGACAATCCTACGCTATCCCATCATTTTTGCTATCATCATTTTAATTAATTGGTGACGGTTGTAACTCGAGTGATGGATAATCATCGCTATTTGTGTCGGTGTTCAAATTAATTAGTTCAGCTTACAATTTATGTCCAATTTAATTGAATTCGTAAAACATTTTACACTTTAGTTGTATTCGGACTGGAATGTTATTGATGCAATTACATTACTGTTAACTATAAAGTAGAAAATGGACCAGTAGCTAAATCAAGAAAGGTCATCAACATTTTCAGTCGATATCAGTCAAACAAAGACTGACCGCGTTCAGCGTAACGTGACTTGCAGAGCGACTGTTTGAATTTTACTAAGTTTAGTTAAAACCTGATAGTATCAGCATTTCCTTCACAATACTTTACTTCACCGTTACATCAAGTGATATCTCATAAAAATATATTATTAAAAAAGCCAGTTCTACAAACTCAAAATAAAATTCTACTCAAGGTAGCTGAGCTTGAACTTTTGTTATTTTCCCAAAAACCTCCCATGTAGTTCTGAAAAGCAAAGTAGGGCTAATAATTGCCAAAAAAACACTATCTTAAAGCTGATATCTGTATCAAATGAAAGTTACAATAATATCAAGATTTCATAAATACCTACAGCAGACAGCTTAAAATCCGAAAAAATTGGTTATTTGTTAAAAATAAGCAAACGAAAGTAATAGATTTTTTAACTGACTGATGATACAGGAAGCAATAAATATACATATATCAGCAGTTACCTGTGAAATAATAGTTAGTATGAGTAAGACAAGAAGTTACTGTACGTTCATGTAAGGATATATGTATGTACATAACTCCCCAATATTTAAATTCTGGATTTACTGTTACTAACATAATATATTATAATCTATATAGTATACATAGATAAATATTGTTAGGCATTTGCATATACTTCGTCCTCATGTATGTAGGAGCGTATGTACTTCGTCACGTACGTACTCGTATGTAGTTATATATGAGACATGTAGGTCATCTTAATCTCGTCATATATCGTAAATATGCATATGAGTACATATTTGACGCAATTTAGATGACTATATCTTTCGCCCTACATGCATGAGTAAACTCCTATAAGTATTAATTCATAGGAAGCTCAGTTTTCTAAACAAATGATATTGCATCATCATGTTACGTCAGTTATGGTCATGACCACATTATCTAGTACGGGAAAAGCAGCGGAAGCCATGCTGATTTGTCACAGAAATATAACAGTCACAAATTTATAGATGTTATAATTATGAAGGTCGTAATAGCAAAGCAAGTCAAATGTTGAATAAAAGTTTTTTGACCAAAAATTGCACAAAAAGCTGTAATACGATATTTCGTTTTACCTTTGCTACTCTTTTTAGCCATTTTATATTGTACATTAATTATGCAATGTATTGGATATTCGCAACCCGGTGTGTGGGTGTAATATGTTCAAGATTTAAAGCTTGTGTTAAATGTATTCCTGCATAATTTTACTTACTTTTAATAAAACTGTTTTGTTGCTTCAATATTTATAATTTTAAGAGGAAACACGTGTTGAATAGTGGAGCAATATGAACGGTTAATTTTAATATTGCCGTTACAGTTACATACAGGTATATTATTAACAACGCTAGTTTAAGCATTTTCTTCTTTACTCAAGAGAAAATAGCGTTTATGGCAATATATCAATATCGAAAACCATAAGTCAGGTAAGTAACACCACATAGTTGAGCGTTTGTTAAATGACTGCTAGTGGCAACGTTACATAAGTGTTTCCGTTATTCAATAAGCACAGCGAAGCGGTCCCAACTAATAGCGTAGAATATTTGGTCAAAAAACCTCCAACAGTAATTTAGTATTTCAAACCCCACTGAGTTACTTCGGTAAAAGAAACCTAAAGAAAACTGAAGGTGTGTTTTCACAAAGAATAATCAGTTACGATTAATCACACCGGTCCCTTCCAAAAAACTATTATGTGAATCAAGTCTTAAGCTGATTCGAACCGCGATCTATCATAGAAATAGTAAAGTATATTAACAGTGGAATTGCGCAGTTTTGACACTGAAACTAACGACTACTCTGCCATTACTCCTGAGCAAACAGTTTGACGGCCGATTAATGGCGCTTCTGTCACCAACATAACTTTGGAAGTTCCCTAGTTGGTAGAGCACAAAAACAGCAGCCAAAAGAATATTAAAATCGTCTATAAGTTCCCTATTTACCAGCTCCCAAAAATATTGACTAATATGTTTATGGCTTATTACCTAAATTAACGTACTAAAAATCAATTCATATGGATTCATAAAACAGAAAATATCAGTGACACTGACAATGGTTTTTCTGCTTTTGCTTTTTAGCTGTCTGTTTCTTTGTAAGCATATTGCGGGAAAACTGCTGAGCAGTTTTTATAACGTTGACGATGCAAATGAAAAAATACTCATTTATAGAGAATAAATAATTTCGTCTCAAATATTTCCATTTATCATTATTATTGTCCATACTCGTAGAGGTAAGGAAATACATATGTAGGTATATAAGATTACACCGTACTTACCTACTAGAAACATAATGATTAATGCAGATAAAACATTTCTATGTGCCGCTCTGAAAAAACTTGTTCAGAGTTCATGAGGATCATTTCGGAAATTGTAGAATTTTCTAATTCACATTCGTTATGGATGGACCTATTTCTAGTTGCGATAAGTAGACACAATACGATTCATCAGAGTCTTCTTAGAGTATCGCTTCACCTATGACCTACTTTACAATACAACGATATCTAAACTATAGATCCACTGGCTAGAAAATCTCCCTGGTGACTTGAAGGTTATGAGTTCGATTCCCAAACCGAACAAATATTTGCATGATGAGCACAAATGTTTAATTTATCTCAGTAAGAGCATATTTAAGCAAATACACTTGTAGTTTACCTACCAGCCGTCTGGTCAACATAATAAAGCTTTGCCTAATTCAGGATCAGACAGTGCTGTTTGAGTTATCCTAAAATAATAATGGCTTAATTTACACTACACTAGAGAAAAACATAATAATACCGGCCCACGAAAGTAGAATACCAACAATGTTTAGTTGTGTAATAAAAGGATCTCTTCCAGAATTATACCCTAGTACAGAAACCGAATGTTTTGACATAGTGTTGTTCATGGATTATGTCATCATTATCATACGACCATATCAAATCCAGTTCTGGACATAGCAATGACTATAGCTATACAGGTATACGTAGATATACTTTAACATCAGATCACTTACTTGCACATTGCCTCGTTTTACTTTTTTTTCACCTACTACCACTTTTTCCTACATTTTTACATAATCACAGTTCAATCCACAATAAGTCTTGCAAGCGACAGAGTACTTTGTCACCGACGTTTCGGAGCGACGGCAATGAAACTAACGACTTGGTCATTATTTGTGAACAAAAAGTTTGATGACTCATTAGCGGCAGTTCAGCTACGAACATTCGTAATGGGAGTCTCAGTTGTTCATATGATCAAGGATAGATAGATATTTTTAAGTAAGACAAATGTAACTCGTGGCGCCAATCTATCGGACGAAATCTTTGTGATCGTGTTGGCTATCAATGTACATATGTCGACTGACGAATTGAAATTTTCGTTCAGATGTTTATGGATTGCTTAGAACTTAGTATTGATTACAGAATTTTAAATATTTCCATATGGTATTTCGACATTTGATTGTTGAAAAATGTCAAATGAATTATTTTTGGATTTTACGCGAATATACTAAATAACGAACTGACAATAATCACAAGTCACCATTACCATCCATAGACGTCTGCATGCAATCTCGAATAAATCTGTTGTAATGGGCACATTAGTGTCAGTCCAGTTCAGTACTGGATGTTAATATAACTATTAGTTCGTAGTAATAGATAACAGAATTGCAAGAACAAACACAATTTGTATAAATCAATCTAGTTAGCATATGGCAGTAGGAGTGTAGTTAGTATTAGTACCTGCATCTGCTTTAATCGATATATGGCACTGACGCATTGGTGCTCCTTTAGGGCGTAGGTTTTTGTATTCCCTGTTCAGGTAGATTCGCAACGTACTTCTAATGAATAATACCATACCTGCCATACTACGTACCATAATATTCTGTAAGGTGGGTAAAGTCTTCGAAACGTTAAGATAATGATGATGATGATATAAACACACATACGGTTTATAACAGGATATTTAACATTCTATTTTTTCTCTATTTATCTTGTATTTTGGGATCAGTGTGCTTGCTAAAATTAATGCAGATTGATCGAGTTGTCCCAATCACAATCAGTGAACGTCGCCTGCAGATACTGACATTTTGTTCGGCGATAAGCTCTCACAACAAGCGAAACTCCAATGTACTTACAAAGTAAAGTTACTACTGAAACTAGCGAGATTTAAGGTTTATTAAAGTGAGATGATTCGTCTTTGTGTCTTTATCGAAACATTTCGAATACAAATGTTACAGCACGATTGAATTGTTCCAGTCGCAATCAGCTAACGAACGCCGCCAGTAAAGGCGAATACTTTGATACGATACTGCCTCTCACTACAAAGCGACGCACCAACGTTTATTCAGTTCATAATACAACTACGAGTTTAGACTATACATAAGTTTATTAATATCAGGTGATTGATCTTTGTTTCTATTAAAACATCAGATTACAACACGAACGCGACACCGACTGTATAAAGCAACGCTTGATCAATGATGGCTTTTCATAACAGAGCGATGTATTTATAATGTACGTACGTGCAACGAATACTACTAAAATATTTAGGTAATATGATTTAAAATTTATTACTTTTTCTTGAAATAGACACAATGATGACTGATGATAATGTGCTATTAATAGACGATAATAACTTTGTATTACGTACTTAAAAACGACAGAAAGAAAATGAGAAATATTTGCAACATAGGAGAAGTAAAAATGAGTTTGTGGTTGGGTACAATCAGATTGTTAAAGTGTATCTGTTGAAACTAACCGAATGCTAATATTAAGATCGATTGTCTCGATCGAGTTGTCACAATCTTAATTAACTGGGCAAATGTAGGTACCTACTAGGATTTCTTGGTACCGGTATTTCTGTTGAAATAGCTTCTTCCTATAATTTTGAACTTATTGGAATAATTTGCATTCATTTCGTAAGTCTACAATTTCCTACATTACTACGAAAATAAAAATACGAAACATTATGTCCGTATCTTCCAGGAGGGGGACGTAGAGGAGTTTAGTAGGTTAAGTTTACTTCCCACCAAGAAACACCATTTACCAACGTTTAATAATAAAAATCATTTTATCATGAGCATCATCATCGTCATCATCATCAGCTTGTCTTAATACTCCTGTTCTACATCGGGTTCCCTACGAGATAAGCAGAAAGCACCGATTGCCGAAAATCGATATCCGTACAAACCTGACGTGCTTCTTCTATATTCATAACTTTTTATAAAAGCACTTGAAGAAAAGCACAAAGACAGCTCTCCTTCAAAGCCGGCAAAGCATAAGCCATTCTTCGGGTATTGAAATTTTTCATAAACGATGGTGACCACTTACTTACCAACAGGCGGCCCGTCTGCCTGTTTGTTAGGTTAGATATTAAAAAAACGTGGGTTTCAGAGAATTTTAATTAAGATTAGATTTCAGTACTAATATTTAAATTAAAATTATTTGTGGCATATTTATTAGGTAATTAATACAATAGTTAGCATATTATACATACGTTCACTGCATATAAGTTCCATAAAATAATAAATTGCAAGTCAAAGTAAAATAGAAATATACGTCACGAATTCCGTGATCTCTTTCGTATATAGGTACAAGTATGTCTATGGAGTGGCAATCGCAATCAGCTAACGAACAGCGCATGTAGCTGTGAATACTCTGATAGACAGGGACTAACAATGCAACGAGAACGTTGTGCGACTTCTACTTACGAAGTGATTATGACTCAATGATGGCCGTGAATATAAAGCGTAACGAGATTCTTGTAGCAATTCTTGTGATGAGACTAGAGCAAAACGTACTCAAGTCAGTCTTTACATGCCTCGTGATCCAGTGATCTTCTTGACAAATAAATATCTGACATACATAGACTAATAAAGTCTTGTCTAGGCCTCATCATCGAGAGAATTTCTCTTGCTTCTATCTACCACCACAAAGCGGCACTTAAATTAACCTTCGTGAATAGCAGTATATGGACTAACGTCAATTAGTTATATGATAATTAGTTCTATCTTAGAACAGTGCTGTCTTAGAACAATATGTGCATATGTTAGATGAGACCATTCAATAGTAAGAAAGGTTGTTGGTTCATCATCATTGAGGATTTGTATTCGTTGATCATCATTGAGATTTTGTATTAGATGAGACACATCTTCTATTTGAAGGTCAGTAGATGTTAAATTACAGTAGGTATATGTACACCGCGACTTTAATTCCCCGTAGGGAAGACTCATCATTCAGACTGGTTAGGGTCCTGACAAACTTCATCCTCCTATTATACTTTCATCAATCTTCATACCTGCTCCTATATTAAATATGCATTTAAAGTAGTTTTTTGGAAGTCCCGATACGTACGTTTGGATTTGCTTGTTCTAGTCACATCAAAAATTAACGCTCTTTTTTTATCTATTTATACATGTAGGAGTCTGGTATCGTAAGAAATTAATACAAATAAAGCTACTTTATTTACATATATCTAGTAGGTTTACGTTCTTGCTTGCATTTATTCCGCTATTCTTTATCCTTTAAAAAAGTCCTCAAGTAGTATAAAGTCTTTTAATTAATTGAAAACCGGTCGTGAAGTCCGCAACCGGCAAAGAATAATCAATTTATCAGCTTTTCTTTTAATTCACGGATTCACTTTGTACTTAGCTTCTCTTATTTTATTTCATTATTATTTATGAATTTTACTGTTATTGAGAAAACACACCACGGTTATAACTGGTCTCGGATATTACTAAATCATCTTTCCGTCTAGTGATCAAACATTCGGTTCCTACTTATGACCAAATTTATATAATGTATCTTCTTAGTGTCTATTTTAACGAAACATCACGCCTGTAATCCCCGAAGGGGTAGGCAGAGGAGTGGAGTACACTCCCACGTTTCACCAGTTATGTTTAAGTTCCATGGAATAGGTTGTGAGCCTATTGTCATTCACCGGGCACAGATCTAGATTCCGAGTTACTACTAGAAATCCTAAATTAGAAAAATCCAGTAGTACCCAACCCGGGATTTGAATCCAAGACCTCCCGATCGGCAGTCACGCTTGCAACCTCTCGACTAACAAGGCAGTCAATTTTAAAGGTCACTTTATAAGGTTTTACAAAAACTTTTCTTTCACGTGTAACCTTTTTTGTATTCAACGCCACATCCACAAAATTTAAACATCAGCTGCTTTAGAATTTACTTCATACTGCATACCATGTCTTTGGTAGTTAAATTGAGCAGGTTTAAACATAATATAACTTTTAATTAATTTTTAAAACCGGTAAAAAACTCCACATAACGCAGGATTAAAAAAGCGGTTTTTTAAATCCGTCACATAACGTTTCAGCAATTGAATAAACAAATCGTGGTGAGAGAAAAACAAATGAAAAAGCTAACGACATTGTTAGGACAGTCGTAACTTCGGCCGACCGTCTAGCAATCTGCAGAAGCGCCACAGTTAAAGGGACGCCAATTAATTGAAATGAGGATGTAAATAATGATCACACTGGACAAACAAATGGAGTGGGAATAATGAATAGGGGTGATGCGATCGAAACGGACGAACATTCGTTACGTTGACGTGTTGAAATCAGGAACCGCCGCCCAGTTTGTGTTTTGGAATTTGAAATGGAAATTTATTACGCTCATTCGAAATTGAAAATCGTATTTCAACAGAATTCAGTAATTCAGTAGCGTACCAATAATTTTATTGCTATGAATATGAAAATGATGTTTGAAACGGAGATTTCAATACCTTTTGGTTCGGGTCTTTACACGTTATGGGCAAATATCAGTATATCTTACACTGAGATGATTGCTCCGAATGAAAGAAACGAAAAGCTTCAATACATGTTTATTAAAAAAGATTTATTTCGAATCATCCTAATTTTCTGCCATGCTTATTTGCATTATCAAAATTAAATCCTTACGTATTTGGACCTTTCCTTAAAAACCTTTTTGAACCGTTTTTTGCCCGTCTGACCCTTCTATACCGAAGAACTCGTTTTAAGGACTTTTCAAAATAATCGATGAACGGTTAAATTTATTTAACCCGATGTGACCCGAAATTAGACGAAATTTTATGATATTCCTATATAAACATCAGATGGCTAGGTATTTCCGTAGCGTATTTTTATTGATTCTGATGTAACGTATTCTCATAAAGTTTACAAAAAAAACGGTTAATCTATAATTTCAAAAATAATGTTTGTTGGACAATATATTACTAAGCATAATAGTTCCTAGGAGGCCGATTCAGGTTTACGACCAAACGGAAATGGGTAGTTGTAAAAAAAATTTTAAAATGATTTGACAGATTTGTACAATTTTTTTTTATTGTTTTGAAATTTTATCATAAATTATTAATTACGTGCCTTGATAAACATAAAAATTATAATAGTCCTCAACTTTTCGGCATTAATATTATCTCATATATGTTTCATATTTTCTCATATATTGGGCATTAATATTTTGTCATATATGTATACCACAAGCAGCGATAGTGCCTGCTGCTCTGTGTGGATACAAAATACCATGAACGGAATGACCAACGGAAGCATTTTCCTCAACTTTTATCATTACAACTCATAATGTAGGCTACATTATACCTACTACTCGAAATAGGATTTTTTTTTTGAAAATGTTTTACTTTGTAACTACAAACAGTCAGTACAGGGTATTATTTGGGCTGGAGAACTGTTAAGACCTTATGCATTTAGATTATCTTTCAGGAGTTCTATCCACTAAAATTTGAAACGTAAATGATAATCATTACATACGTAATTATTACGTTATAAAAATACATCTAATAAGATACACGCTTTTACATAATAACAACCCTTTACAGGACTGCTACCGTTAAAATACCTCCTAGTTCATTCTGTGAAAATTATTGGATTTTCCGTATACTTTATTACTTTTCATTCTTGTTTGTCTTAAGCATTTAGCCTTGATCTCTGGACATTATATTCTGGCATATGTACTATCTAGGTACTTAATATAGCAATATTAAAGGTACTATGAATTATACAGCTTATTTATATCAGAGTATACTAACCACGTCTGCTCACGTTTGTTGAAAACCATTATCCTAAAATGTGGTTACACAGCAACCTCCGTTCCATATATAAATGAAAACCGAACATTTGGTGATTATTTGCGATTAGCTGAAGCATACTTAGTGGTTCAAAATTTTCACTCCAAATGTAGGAATCTGGAGTTTCATTCCGTGACATGCATTTGTGTCCATAAGACGTTACGTACACTTTTAAGAATTTAAACTTGCTATTATGTTGAAGATGTACATAAAAAACAGATCAGTAAAACAAAAAACAATGTATTCAATTTCGTTTTCAGTAATGAAGACAAGACTACTAGCCCTTAGTAAGCCAGCATTGTAAGAGATTATGGTTTATCTACGTTTCTTATGCTAAACAGATATGCCCAATGGTCAAACTACATAAGGCTTTAATACATTTTGTAACTAAGCATTTGAACGTACAAAACTTGGCAGTGTATATTATGATTTTATAGAATAAGTAAAACAGATTGAATCAATCATTGATAAGTAATTGCATACGAGAAACACCAGATATGTTACTTTTGCTAAAAACAGCACAAAAAATTGAGCAAATATTGTTTAGAAATTTTAAATTTACGGATTTTTAGCTCCCTACTCATTGCAGCCATTTAAAATGACGTGAGAAGGTGATATCAAAAGCAAAGTAACAATGATGTAACTGCAGGTTAAATTATTTATGTCAAATAAGAGAACAATAATTAAGATTAAACTCAATTGTAGAGCATAATGTCATAAATTCGTCGCAAAGCGGACAGCTAAGGGCAGTTTAAGCCCGATCGTTGTGTAACACTGCAGTACTCACCTCGTAACAGTATAAATCCTTGACTATCTACCTTCTACTAAAGATTGAAGCTGCTCTATTGTGAACAACAGAAACAGCACTAGTACTAGACATAATTGGCACAGTATACAGTGCAAATAAGACAACTGTTAAAGTGTAGGAAAACATACAAATCTCTTCTGATCTAATCGACGAACATGTTTAAGAGCAACAATTTATCAGTCTGCACATGTAATGTCCCATCTTTGTCTTTTTAGGTAATAGTATTATTACTTACAAAGTAAGCTTAAACTACGCTTAGTAAATATTTACTTGGTAGTTTACGCTACGTAGTTTAAGCTATTTATTTTAGCTTATGCTCTTAATATAGGTATATATACAGTATAATATATACAGTTAAACAACTGTATAAATCAAATGACAATTCAATTTCGTGTGCGCACATATGTGCAGTAGATCTGTATAACAAAATCCGGTTTAGACTCATATATAATATCATAATCCATTACATCAAAATTGCATTAAGTAATGGATCCAACGCATGCAAATACACATATAAGCCGCAAGCCCGCACGCAAACCGAAATAATTACCCTGCTAATATCGACGATGCGTGGGAGCGTAACTGAAAAACTCCCTAAAAATATATCATCATCATCATCATCAGCCTATAGCTGTCCACTGCTGAACATAGGCCTAAAAATATATACATACCCATAAACATGATACATGTTATATGTATACATAACCATAAACATTACCTTAGAAATCTCCGCAATGTCCCTAATTGGTAGAAAGTTTTCAAAACACACTTTGCAGGCTTCGTGGAAAATAGCCTTATCCTTCTTAAGAGGAAAAACCTTACGAACTGTTAAAACGGTAAGTATTGGGGCTTTAATAAAAATTAAGAGCTAGTAAAATCCAAATCAAAAGCCGTCCATCAGAATACAAATAACATGAAATGAGACGGACTGACGCCGTCCTTTGTGATAGAAAAGGAGACACAAAATCACGTCCACACCGAACTTGAATACATAATCCTCCACTCTCGTAATTAAAACCAACTCGATTGAATCGAAAACTCAAACTGGGCTAGATTAGACCAGATTTTATGTTTGGACAAGAATAAAAACCCAAACATGAATATTTCGCTGCGAAAAAGGATAAAAATGTATCGACCCGAATCGGTGCTCCACGCTTGAGTACATATTCATTTGATGTTTTAGATTCGGCCAGGTACCGCCGCTGATGGATAGTAAAAATGTAAAGGTCGAATCGATGATTTACCTAAAACGTTACCATAATATCTTCGTGGCATTGACAAACTGTTAATATAATACATATGGCTTTCGTACTTCTCTTTTGATTACCTCTGCAGATTTTAATAAATTATTTTGTATTATTCTTTTTAAATTTATTTTATAACTATTTGTATGGCAACCATTTGTGTTTTACAACTAGTGTATATTAAAAACATAACAAGCCCTAAACTAGATTTATGTTTTGCAGAAACTAGTAAAAAAATATACTCGTAGAAGTTGACTGCCTCGTTGGTTGAGTGGTTACAAGCGCAACTGCTGATCGAGAGGTCCTGGGTTCAAATTCCGGTCAGGTACTATGTATTACATTGGTCTTATTAAAATTTCTACTCTGGATCTCTGTCCGGAAATATGGATCTGTGCCAGGTGTATGGCAATATGCTAACGTCCTATTCAATAGGGCGTAGACGTAACTGGTGAAACGTGCGAATGTACTCCACTCCTTTGACTAAATCTTCGGGGATTATAGGTCTGATGTAACGTTAAGTTTAGAAATAAGCAAACAGGTTGTAAACCAGTAAAGAATATATAGATAAAAACTGATTAGGTAAGGTACATAAATGCGTTATCAAGTAGCAAACGGTAAACTAAGGACACGTTATAACCAAAACGTAACATATTGTCAGCAATCAAAGAATTGAAATGTTATATAAAAATACCATAAAATCTACACCAGAACGTAAAATGGCGAAAGCAGCCCATGAAACTTTTTGCTCGATAATCTCACGGACCGCAAAATCACTCAGTAAAGCGTCCGACCGCAAAATCTTTTATGACATCTCATTTTCGATTTCACTAGTGTCGTTCCATTTCATATAAAGTTGAACGTATAACACAAACAGGACGATCCTACATATTTAATATGTAGTTGAACAGTGGTACAGACGAGATGGGGGTTGGTCTCGAATTTAAACTGCAATGTAGTTTGTAAATTTTGTACCTGATCTGTACGGACTCCGTCGGTAATTTGAATAGTCCATCTTTAGTTGCGAAACAAAACCATTCCCAGCCTTGGGATATGTAAAGCTTGTAGCTACCTGATCCGTTACATTGTAACAACTATCTGAACAGTATCGATGAATCTAACATATCATATTGACCAGTTAAGCGTTTGATCACGTTATCTTTTAGGACATCAAATTTTCTATTTCAACGGGACGTCGTTTCATTTCATAGGAAACTAGAAATAAAATCAAGTTACGATAGTTTCAGCTCGGTCTCCACGGGGTTTTATCCGCAGTCATCCATTCGAAGAGAACACTGTATTGGGATTAACTGTACATGTATATGTTAAATAAAACTGGATAACAACATAAAAGGCATGAAAATTTATAAATATTGTTATAATGCAAACTCTAGAAGCATAACATAAAATAAATTTAACTATTAATTTCTTTAATATTGTACTACGTACTTAATATTAACGTCAAGATCACTTTTACAAAAATTTACTTATATATAGTCCCACTTATTTAGAATAGGTAGAAACTAGAGATTTCAAACTGCGTCTGTCCTAATAAAAGTCTTTCGCATTTTCTGTACCCTCTAAGTCGTCATTTATGCTCGTCTACTAAATGTCATCTCTAAATATCTGTCATTTAACTACTTAGTTTTCAGTCCTACATACTGTACATTATATTTATCACAAACTGTCACTAAATAATTATAAAATGTTCCGTTTGTAGACATGTTATTTCCATAAAAATACTTGCCATCTTCTAACACAAGCTAGTTTTCATAGAAAACAATGACATGACTTTTTTAAGGGCAGGCGTAAAAACATTAGAATGAGTTAATGTAAAAGAACACTTCGTTCCGGTAAATAAAGTTAAATTTGTATTTAGTGACATGAGAAACGAGATAGCAACAGCTCATAACGGTTTCGAGAGAGAAGATCAATAGAGAAAGACTGCTGCGTAATTGATTGTTCTAACGGCAATGACTGTAACATTTAATAGTGACTTAAATTGCTTATAGCATGTAAAAAGAAGCTAGATATACAAATAAATGTCATAGAACTGGCAAGCAGTCATACATGCCATCCAATGTTAATATATCGTGGGGAACACGAATATGTGTGACCAAATTTATAATTTCAGAACTAAACTAATATCACCGAGAATTCTTTAAAAATAGCTACTTTTACTTTCCCTTACTGACTAGGTTTGATTACCTCGAATATTCGTCGTATTTGACTTATTGCTCAGGAAAAATTTTCAATCCAATTCAATCCAGAATTCGGTAGCGGGTTGCGAACTAACTAATCCTTCGTAATCCGGAGCTGTGGTGCAGAATCTCGTTTCATTAGTTTTTTTGCAGTATTTTTGCACAAAGCATATGGATTTAACAAGTACCGTCCAAGTGGAGACCTAAATTAAAGTAGGGATTTAAATGAAAAATGGGTAAATTTAGTATTGTTAGAAGTAGAATGTTTTTAAGTTGTACCATATACAATGTGAAAAACTCTACCAACGCGAACGATAAGTTTTGAGGTGGCTGAATTTCAAGTTAAATACTCAATTTACTTCATAGTCTCCTACTGTCTCTCATGTTATTTATTTCCTATCAAAATTTATTACTCAAACATAATGTGCTATAACTGAGCTTTATTTCTTCCCGAGATTTCGCCGAGCAAACCGAGAGTAACTATGCTTTAAAACGCTTGGATGGGTTAGTAATCAATTATCTGCTTACAATTTTGGCTATAAATATACTTGAAATATTAACAGATTACTTTGTTTATTTTTACTTTACAAAAGTAACAAATCATTGTTTAAATTCACTAATCATACTGGGCGGTGATCTATCATGTTAAAAATACATGCTAAGAAGTTAAATTCTTTTTAAAAATTAATCATGTATTTGTTACTATCCCTTAGAACAAACTTAAGTATGCTGCTGCTTGACATATCTAGGTCAGAGGGCTAATAGACAAAAGTCCACGGTCTTTTACGTTTTTTGGTGGGAACAAAAGGATTAGAGTCGCCGATACGTTTTTCGACCGCTTCAACAGTTATAATATTCTCGTAAATATGCTACTACATTGCTTGTATCTGTGCAAACATAATATAATATTTCATACGTCAGAATATTTAGTTGCTTGTTTGCACAGTTGCGGTCTTAAAACAGATGGCTCCAGTTTACTTATTGGTCCAAAGTTACTATGTGAAACGTGGTAGTGTTTATACGTGGTTCTTTAAATTAAATAATACCTGTAAGGGCACACTAGTCTCGTACAAAGTTATCGCTAAATTATGACAGTTCTAATCTGTATTTCTCGACGATTCATCAATGTTTAATTTGCATATAATAATATACAAAATCCTTTATTCACAAGTGATGTTGCTGTAAGTAATGGAAATGTACAAATGGTTTGTATAGTCCTCTATTTGGGTTTACATATTGGATTAGGTAGCCCTGTTTTCATTTCTACTGCAGGGAACAGTGCATTGTTGTGTTCTGATTTTCAAATGGCTGTAAATATCTCGAAACAAAATGGAAATTTAAGAATTGAGAGCCATTAGTGAGATTTGCAATAAAATTTTTATATTCAAATGTATGCACTGCAACGACTAATAACTAGTGTAAGCCCGCAAATCCCTGCGGTAAATAGATAAAAAAACAATAAATTCTTTTTTCATTATGTCACTATGTAAGTACTTATAGCGGACATATATAAATAATTATAAACAATTGCGCATAGGCTTAAAGTGTACGTTTATAAATATTTAAATCACAATAAAGCGTGTGCGTACAATGATTGCTATATACTTACATACATAAGTAACATTGGTCATAATAGCTATATTTATCATGTATTTATGTACCTTAGTTCTAAACTAAAATGGTTCTACTATCTGTCTGCTCGACTTTAAATGGGCATGTGATGTTAAATCGTTACTGCAACTTTGGTATCCAGTTCCTAATAGGACTGAAGTTTTAATAGGATACAGAATTCTCGAAATCCGGCACACCGTTGGGACAAAGGAGTAACTGAAACACATCACAATGTAGTTCCAATGAATTGCGTCAGTGAATACAACGCATCTCTGTTTAGAAGCAATTAATGGATTTAAAGTGTCTTTTTCTCACATACTGCCGTTTTGAACTAAAATATCATTGTTAATTTTCTAGCATCAAGATTAAAGGTAACGTTTAGTAGTAGCATATATTATTAATATTGACATTGATAGTGTTAGACGGTTAGGACTATAAGATGTTTTTATTTGTTGTCGTTTGTTTCTATGATTGAGCACATTTTTTCTTAGCTCTTCTTGGAATCTGATTAGTGATACCTGGCTTCTATATTTTCAAAATTGTTAATGAAACAAAAATACATTAGATGGATTATTTACTAATATATAATGGAAATCCCACATTCTCTCACTCTTTCACGCGTCCCACTTATCTATATACTGGTATGTATATAACAATCCAATAGATTCAACAGCAATGATATATTCCTTAGAATCTGTTATACTAACTATTTCAAATTTAAATTCCATCAAGACATTTTTTAACAAAATCATTTTGCGAGTCGAAAGCTGAAAAATGTTGCCGTTATGAATGAAATAAAAAGTGTAACTCTCTCGAAATGAAAGAGACATCGCGACGGGATTACAAAGGATTATCTGGTTCCCGAATTTTGAAATTGAATTCTCCATTTCCTGTGTTCGTATACCTAGTTCGTTTTGAAATTGCCAGAAGAAAATATTGTTTCATATCCAAATATATTTCTATTTTAAAACTAACGAGCACAACATTTGCATATCAAATATTTTAGGAAAATAAGGTTTTTGTTGATTTAAAAAAAAATAGATCCTCTATATGTAATTTAATAGATATACACCACTTCCCTTTTTCTGCAAGACACAATCATTACAATTTTCTTAGGCGTTACGTTTACGTTAGAATTAATTTCAGATATTCATAATGAAAAATTTCCGATCTAAAGAAATATTGACACATTTGATCTTGATTAAAACATTTCTACTATTAAATCTAAAGATATTTCAACCTAATTTTATTAAACGATAATTGGCTACAGTGTACAAATAGAATAAGACCCTAGTCGGCAACAAAACTATAAAGACCTAATGGAAGTAGAATTCTATCTTGCTAGCCTCATTCATCTCATTTTCTGGCGTCACTTAAAAGATATTTTAGAGCAAAAAGTTTACTAGAACCAGTTGCTTTTTAATGTCGGACTGCTGAAATGCTTTCGTACCGCTCTCCAGAAAATCTGCGTCGTTGTTATTTCTCTCTTTGGAAAGAAATGCTTGTAAAGAGAATGTTTCTTAAAAAGGAAACTTAAAAACTAGAGTAGCATCTTTTTGAAAATTAACTTTAGAAATAAGTGTAATTTTAAAAGCATTCTAGACAACATACAAGCTAACAGGTCTCTATAGTTAACGTAGTTCTCCAAACCCTTTTTGTTTATATATTTATATTTCTGCAGCGTGATTCTGAACGATTTTATACGCTTTGTAACTGTGATTGGTTTAACTCCAAATTCGGTTTGTTTACTCTGTCATAGAATTTGTCCCACCTCGCTTTTATCAGTTGAATCATAAACGAGATTGCGATTGTCCATCTTTGAATTAAGATTTCTGAATATTTGTACAAATTGTAATGTATTACTTCTATAACCATTATCTACATATAAATTAAACGGATGTTGATTATAATGTGATCGTTATTTTTTAACTCCCCTCATCATCACATCAGCCTGTATCATGCATCTACTGGACATAGGTGTTATTTAAGAGCTATTAAATCTCAAAACACCAGCGTGTTTTTTAACTCATTAGTTTATCGGAATGGATGTTGTCCAATGCTAAGGCCGCTAAATTTTGATCTTCCATATAATAAATGTCGCTTTTAAGTCTTCTCGCATGTACATGAAGCAGTGTAAATGATTACCATTTTTATTATACAAAATGCCAACAGAATGACAAGTAGTAATAACATCTAAAATACATACACATAATATAGGTACCTGCATTACATTGGATCGCAGTTAAGCATTCATATATAATATGCCGTGCACGTAACTTAATCCTGGTTTATTGTTCGCTCAGAAAAGTAAAAATAACTCTGGTACATTGTCTTCCTGGCGACTGTACAGATAAATGACCGTAGATTTATATAAAAGTGTAGTGGGAAAGTGTTATCATTTTCTTTCCGACTTATCCGAGTTATTTTATTTTGTAATCCTCTTAATACAACTTCTAGTAGTTTAGAACAAGAGTTATTTAAATCGAAACTTAACTTATGTCCAGCATATTGAGTGTTCTAATATATGCAATATTACAATAAATACCAAATATCATATTGTTTTATTTAGAAGTGGAAGTGAAAGAAAATGGACAAAATAAAAACGATATTAAAAATTTATCGCACAAATTTACAATTAGTACCAAACTGGTACTCCCGATAACGGTAAAATGTGATTAATAACAGCGATAATGCTCTAATTTCGCGTTCATATGTGTATATTCGTGTTCGAACACAAAAAACGTTTCGTTATCGTTATCTCATTGTACGTACCTACTTCTACGATGATCGTACAATAGTTATAACAAGTCAGGAACCACCATTGCAATTTTCATTTATTTTCGCAGAATTTCATTTACCTTCATTTGATTTAAACAAAGCAAATATTCAACAAAACAATCCAACTCACACGGGACGAATTCAAAGTGATTTAAATCAAAAACGCCCTCACATTAAATAAGATATCGTTAAAGCTTAACAATTTCACGGAACACAATCCTCTTAATGCTCACATCGATGAAATCGCACCGAAAACAGGGAAACACTTTCTGTTCGGATCACTCTTTAGGTGAACATACCGTGAGAGGGCGGGCGTTATCGACGTTTGTGTGCCATGTCATGGGTTGCCACGGAAGACCAAGGTCCATTATCATATAAGACATCTAAATTTCTTTGACTGTACGCCTATATAATCTAAGAAAAAAAGAATCTCCACCTTGCATGTGAAGGGTAAAATGATATTCATAAAATCGTCCTTACCGTCACCATAAAAAACCATTGGACTGGGGTTAAATTTCTTATTAAAAGGATTTAATATTAATTACCTACAATTCATAAAGAAATATAAAAGAAATAAATTAGTTTTCTGCGGAACATTTGAAATATGTTTGTATCAATGTAAGCGATACATACATACATAAATGATTAATGACAGCAAGAATAATTATAAAACAATTTATACCCGAGCAACATTAGGAAATTCTCGCAAAATAAAGCACAAAAATATTGCCAGGAGTAAAAATACAGATATCTCCAATTCAAATCTTCCAACGCATTTTTACGATCTAAATAAAAATATAGTATCATCACACTCAAGTATACTTGGATCGTTTTCAAAAAGTTTATTATTAAACTTGCCTACAATGGGAACATAATGGATTGCAAAACATATTCTTGATTTCGACGATACCAAGAGTACATGGTTAGCGCAAAAATATATGTTTAATGACGAACGAACAACATTTCACATAAAGAGAAAACATTCCACATCCACGTCTTTCCATCTGACTTTGACATTCGCGACCCGTTTGGCAGCGCCGTGGGAAATAAAGTTGCGGTCTTTAAATACACAGCTTCTCCTGCTATCAAATCTGCAAATAACCCGATAGAGACACTTCAAGGCTG
>DWME01002918.1:0-19611 GCA_018244795.1 Parelbella ahira ahira | reverse complement strand
ATTAAGTTTGCGCAGCAATAGCGTTTTTTAGGCTGTGTTCGTAAAAAAAAAGATTTTTACTATATTATCATTTGTCATATTTAATATAAGAAAAAGTTGTCGCAATCTTCTTTTGTCCCACTACAGGACACGGTCCCCTAACTTTATCGTACCAACTATCGAATTAACAAACCCGCTAAAGCACAAATTGCTCACTAGTTGTCAGCCATCGGAAAGTAAATCAAGAGACTTTTAAAGCTTGACACCCATAAGCGTTATAGTTATGAGCGTATTGAATAAATAAATAAGTATACGCAACTATTTAAAATATATCATCAGTGTTACTATTGAATTAAAAGTATTAAAAGATTACATTATGAAACGTCTTAACTCACATATACATATGTATTTTCTCGCGATAGTCCGACTAGTTGGGACGTATATGAGCTCCTTCATAATTAGTTTCAAAACTTAAGTGAGCTATCCATAAATTTAATCGTATATACTCATGAATTATTTAATAAATTGTAATAAACGCTTCAAATTATTGTTACAAATTTGTGTATCTACATATATATGTTATTTTATTAAAAATTTGTAGGAACGATGTATTTAAATATTAAATAATTTTTATCCTGTTGTTTATAGTATATGTGCTAAAATTTACTAGTGACACATTGGTTGGACACAATAATATAAAACATACCTTTGCTATTGAAATTCGTTTGCCTTACAGTGTAGGGGAATAATTACCTGCCAAATAGTAAGATAGTACAATGACCTAGATATATAAACAGTGTATATTAGGAGTTGGATTATTTATTGTACAGCTCTTTCTATTGTATGTTACTTAGTAACAAAAAGTAACGGACTAACGGAACTGCGCGCCAAAATGAGTTACGATCAAATAACCGCTATTGTGTTTCCTGAATGCTTCTGAATTGTGCTATAGGACATTATACAAGTTCACAGACATGTTAAGATCCTACTGTAATAGGAATTACGGATTTTTGATATTTTTTTAATTTGATTTTTTACTGCTTTGTTTACAACCAATTATCTTTAATCGTCAAATTAAGGGCTGGAAACAGTGATGAAAATTAGTCACTGAAATAACTAGTCCAAATTGTGAGAAATGTGACATGTCCTCGTATTCCAAGTATGAACCGATTTAGAAGTCTTCAGAGATAAATATTTTTTTTCATACAATCCTGTAACTGCTTATAAAAATAATTAATTTTACGAAAATAAATATGTACATAGGATTTAAACGTATATAATACATAGATGTATTCATTCGTTTGTAGGTGAATAAATAACTCTTCAATATTTAAAACACAAAGTCCGCAAGTTGTCTAAAAAAAAATAATTACATGACGAACGGTCGTATCAAATATTTTCATTTTGAATCCAAAATTTAATTAATAATAAGAATTTATTGATATAAAAGCTAGTACGAAAACTATTTTAATCTTTCAGACATTAAAAAGACATTGACTTTGACTCGTATTACGTATTATTCTTATTAACAACAACAAAACCTTCAAGGTCAATATACAAGATTCGATACAATCACGTGTAGACCGAATAAGACATGCTATTATTACATATAAAAATATAATTTAAAAAGTGAAACATTAAAGATTAATCAAAGGTATTTTAATGACCGCACCCTTTCACTTGTTATATAAATAATAGTGATATAATTAACTTTCAACATAAACAATGAGATGACTGCAATTAACGAAATGTGACATTGCTTTGATATTCATTGTAATAATGACCAATTAGCTCATAGATAAATCTATAAAAAATATCAATAATTGCGCGAATAAAGTGTACATTGTAAGCAGATATTTGTATGAACAATATCTATTATTATTATATCATAACGCCAGGTCTCTTATAGGGAAAGCAGAGAGCATCTGGTGTCAAATATATCGACACTTATAGACTTGATGTGTTTCAATAACATTCATCACTCTCTTAGACTTTTAGTCAAAATCGCCGAATCATGCTCTCCCTCAACACTCGCACTCTTCATCATTTAAATCATCATCAAAACGTATGTATCTACATAATATATTATGTAGGCTATCAACCGTCTAGTTGCCTAACACAAACTCCCTTCGAGTTTACTGCAATATCAGATAGTCATGTGTAGTGATATGATGTTCCAAGATATTTATTGAGATTTTTGTTTATATTCTAGTATCAATCGATGATACTGTACCACGACGACGAGCAGCGGGCGGCAGCCGAGGCGTCCCACAGGAGGATGCAAGTGCAGTGCAACGGCCAACTGCGCACTGAGATAGCACCGGCCGGGCCCTTCTATCCCGCTGAAGAGTAAGTAACAAGATCCTAACTTTTTTATAACAAATATCACACAAAAGATTGCTTGCCCCTTCCTCCGTCCACCTCTCCCGCCCTCTCCATTTCCTTAAAGCATTATGTGCGTTTTAAAAAAAAATATCACTTGGTATAATGACGTAGGAAAATATCGTGAGGAAATCTTTGAGTTTTTCACTAAGTTCTCGGAGTTGTGTGAATTGTGCCAATCCGCACTTGCCCAGAGTGGCCGACTATGGTCTTATGCAAAACATTCACAGATGATGTTGTACTATTATAACTAATCTTCTTTCCAATTAAAATCCAATCCATGAAGAATTACCTAAGCACGCCGTACTAAATATGCTAATAAATTAAAATGATATCAAGTTCATGACATTGGAAAATGTTACAAAAAATTCGTTAAGTGGAAATAATTTAAAAAGTATTTCGTAATTTACAAAATAGCCAGTAAACATTCCGTTAAAATAATAATACGGTTACTAAGAAAGGCTGATTAAATAATTTAAACAGGTTTTGAAGTCTTCCAAATACAAAATATAGGGTCTGTTCCATCACTTTTTAAATGTCAATATTTTTTTCTTATTTGAATAAGATCCTTTTTACTTTGTACGAACGCAAACGAACATTAACAATGAATATTAGTTAACTATAAATTGTTACAATAACCATGTCACGGCCTCCTCCTCGTAGAGTAACTGCTTGACAGTTGTCTCATTTAACCTCCAATTTAAATGTCAGACAGTGTTTTCCTGTCATACAAATTCATATCAAACTACGTACTAAAATCGATGTACTACTCGTAGTTTAACTAATAATTCTGCGATCCCCAACCCCCATGTGTAAAGATTATGAGCAAAATTTCCTCTGGGGAGACCTATGTCCAACGATGGACTTAGAAATGCTGATGAACAATATGGTTATTTCAGGTCGCGTACAGGGTAAATAGAGACACTGAGTACCGAATATGTTTATCCTTAGAGACCAGTACTGCTTATTCTTTATAAGTCATATTTTTAAGAAATTAAAGTGAATAAATACGAAATATACACGAATCTAAATTAAATTCACGATTATAACAGGGACAAAATTGTTTCATAAGGAAAGATTTGAATATGCGGTGGGGAAATTTTGTCTCGTTAAAAATAATTTGCATTACATTTTTACTTATGAGGAAGGTAAATGAGAAAATATTGTATGCAATTTATGATTTTGAAGAAGTCCGGTACGTCTCTGAGGATATTTAATACTCTGTGACTCTGTCTACCTTCTAAAAGTAAAAATAATAAGTACGTGTATACAATATAAATCATAAAAGCAATGTGAAATTGATGTCGATGTTAGTTCAATCAAGCCCGTCGTATATATACGTCAGTGCACGTGTACGAACTAAAGACTGATATTATATTCGCAACGCACATTGTCCGCTTACAAAGTACTCTGATTGATCAATAAATGTTAATCAATACCACTCCCGCGGAGCTGCTATATTATTATTTCGTTGTACCACATCAATTGGTGACTAAATTGGTCATAAAATGAGATGTGTGTATTGGAAATATTGTTATTATTATATTGTCGGTTGGTTATGGCCGTAAGTCCTGGTTTTGGCGGCAATTACGATTTCGGTTTGTAATGATTGAAATAAACTGTGATTTGAGTATAAAATAGAAATGTTACCAAATTTTGGATTGATGTTTTCGTTTCTAATACCACTCAGTAGCTATATTAGAATCGCGTAAATGTAACATTGAGGGTACTTTAAAACTATTCAAAACTCTAAAGACATAATAATTATGTATGTATTATGTTATCGTAGTGTTTTTTTATTTCGTAAGCTTTACATATAGAAGTCTATATTGATATTTTTATTCGACTTAAGGAAAACTATTTTTTTAAGACAATTCATAGTTCATCATCATCATCATCATCGGCCTTTCTCAGTCCACTGCTGGACATAAGCCTCCCCCAATGAGCGCCATCGCGCCCTGTCCTCGACTTGTCGCATCCAGCATCTGCCTGCAGCCATAGTTGGCAGCCTATAATTATTATTACATAAGTGAACAATTAATTCTCATTATAAGAAAAAGACCTTTGTCCGTCAGTAAAATTTTAAAGGGGTTGATGGTGCTGATCATATTAATTTATTACTAATAAATTCTATACGAAATTATGTATCTAAACATGGATAATTAACAAAGTTAACTTTTGTGACGTTTCAGTTACCATCAGAAATACAGATTGCAAGGTCACAAGGATTTGTGCCGCAGTTTGAACTTGGACTCATCGAAGCTGCAGAGCTCACACCTGGCGGCGAGGTTGAACGGGTACCTGGTGGGAGTGGGCGGGCGGACCCAGTTCGAGGAGGAAGTGCCCCGATTGGGGCTGAGCGAGAAGCAAGCGGAGTACGTGCGACGTGAACTGGAACGCAACGAGGGAGGCGGACTCGCCTGTTAAATACAAACAACTATTATTTTCTACTGATCATTCTGTGATTGTAAAAAAAGTAGCACGTTTTATTTTCGTAACATGATTATGACATTTTTAAAAAATTGACATCTATATCTTAATTCTTTATTGTGACATTAAAATTTCATAACATGAATATTTAAAAGAACATTTGTTGTATATTACTAAAATCATTATTGTATTTTTTATGTTGTCAATTGAAGAAAATCAACTATACTAATCTAGGCCGTCACAAATTTGTTTTTTACTGGACTAAGACAAAAGATTTTTAAATCTTATTACCTTGTGAAAGGTAATTGCATTTTTTTGTTTTTCACCTAAATAATATGGTTATATAACTAATTCACTAATTAGCATCAGCTAATTAATGGGTTAAGGTCGTTGAATTGGCAAATGGCGTCCGATTTAGCCGCATGCCAACACGTCTTTCGGTGCAAGAAATAGACAGCCAATAAAACATCACAATTCAACGTATGCACCTTCATCTCCAGGTTACTCGTTCCGTATACTTGTAACGGTTGGATGGATAGAATGTTCTAGCATTATTTATATTCTTACTTCGGTAATAATAATATTTCTGTAATATGCCGTTTTTAATAATCAATTACCTACGTGCAAAAAATATAAATTTATGAAGAATGTTAATTTATCAATCGAATATTAGTAATTATTTGTCATTAACTGATTTATAATTGAACATTGATAATTTAACATTGATAATTGAATATCAATAATTCCATAATAATAATTTAATATTAACATTGCGTAGGCGCTACGGGTTACAATGTATCAAAATTTAATATTGAACAGAATATCAGTAGTGAATGCATTTGAAAATGTACTAAATAGGAAATTTTTATTTACGTTTTATTATTTCATCTCATTCCATTAATTTGTAGCTATTAAATTATATTATGTTATTGTAATATTCTCATACCATTAGATGACCATAGTGAATCTTTTTTTTTCTTTCTGAAATTTATAAGAAAAGTGAAATTTAGGTTTACAGTATTAAATATAAATTGTATGAAGTAATATAACATTTACTTGATAATGAACATGTATATTTATAAAATATAATGTTTTTGAAATTAACGTCGTGCCTTCTTGTAAAGCATGTAATAAGAGAATAAATATTTTAGTTAGTAAAAGAAGCATTTTCATTTATTCTTTATATTCTACATATTATAGTAATCATCATGCCAAATCCCTATCGAGGTAGACAGCACCTGGTACTAAATATATCTACAAACACATCATAGCTTACAAACGTTTCGTGCTTCAACATTTATCACTCTCTTTATACTAAAGTAAATTATTATGTAATTAATTTATTCATAACTAAACTTCTAGTATAAAGATTTAGTTTGAAGAGTATGCAATTCATAATTCGACAATTTGCTAGAAACGGTGGAAACGATGTAATGCACTTCTTGATTAAACGTATTTAAACAGGTAAAACATAAACAGAATTTCATGCAGTTGTTTTGTTATTTTCCTATTAAAATACAAATGTATAAATCACCAATACTTCAGCTATAAAGCGTTATCTGTTTAAACTAGAACTACAGTTTAAATTTTCCCGCCAATTGCATATCCCCTGTCTAATGCAAAGTTCCGACAATAGATGGCGATAATAGCGTAGTTGTATAAAAATGACGTTTACACGGTCTCAAAAATAGCAGATAAAAGCACGCTTAACAATTTTACTTATGAATTACGTTACTTAAATAAATGTTCGATATACATAAATTGTTATTTGAGCATAATTAATATAATTATTTTTTGTCAACGCTATTTCGTAACGTTCGTAAAGATGTTCAGTCATTTTCTGCTTAGCGAATATTAAGTAGTAATATTAATACCTAGTTATTTCAATTAGGTATAAGTTAATTACCTCATGAATATTATTTATTTCGTTTGTTTTAATTAACTATTATGCTTTACATAATATATCTTTTACGTAGCGACATACTGATATTATAACCTACCTTCTTATATGTGGGGAATAACTCACTATTTCAACATTTTACGGGGACTTACTTATTCAAACGGGGATATAAATATGCAGGTTACAATTCATAGCAAAGTTGTTATATCATTACTAAACCACAATAAAGCGTGGGCTGGATTTGCTAGTAAGTATTCATATATAAATTCCAGCGTAGTACCTATATGCATTTTAAATCAAAATCTAAGTAATATGAAAATTATTTAGAAAGCCTCGTAGGTAAAATGGTTGCAAGCGCGAACGCTGATCAAGATGTCTTGGGTTCAAATCCCGTGTCGGTTAGTATTACGTAGATACTCTAACTTAGATTTTCTAGTACAAATTTCTGATAGTGATTCAGAATTTAGATCTGTGCGCGGTGTATGGCAATAGGCTCGCCACTTATTTCATTTTAGGACGTAAACATAGCTGGTGATATGTTAGAGTGTACTACATTCCTCCACCTATCCTTTTGGGGATAACAGGCGTGAGGTTACCTTTAAGTTTTATGAGACTGTTATTTTTAAAAGATCATATAACGAAGCATGACCAAGAATGTGTATGTAAATTACATTAGGAACGGTGTACTAATTTTTTAAATTCCTCTATTACGCAACGGTTCATCGAGCTCTGTAAAGTTTCTCTAGTAGTTACGAATTGAATCTCAAAATATGAATGACTTTGATTTCATACTAATTATTTATTTAGGTTAAAATTGTGTTTACAAAAAACTAAAACACACACCTAAATTGCAAACCAATATATAAAGAAAATTATACGGTATGCTACAATACAGTCCTCTGCTGATCTCATCCAACTACTTACTTCTACTTCAACCTACCCTTTTAAGGTCATCAGTCCAACGTGTTGGATGGCGTCCCACAGTAGGTCGATTCGCGGTATCCAGTCCTCTGTGCAGCAATAGCAGAATCTCACGCTCGTTTCTATCCTGGACATGTAACATGTGAGATAAGCTTTCTTCTGAAGTATTACCGAAGCGCTATGATATAGGTTTCTTCAAGTGAGACATAAAAAGAGCTATCCCTCAAAGCCAGCGATGCCTCTTCCTGCGCAACTCCTCAGGCTTGTGAAAGGGCGAAGGCGACTTTAAAGCATTACCGTTTGTTTCCAGGTTACATATAAAAACAATAGAGACTGATGTGATAATTACGATGTTAGTTTTTAAATACGAATTTGAAGTATACAATGCATGTGTATGTTACCTATATCTTTAATATGTAATAGCAATGTCTACGTAGAAACAATGTTTCTTGTAATTAAGCCTTTTAGCGATGATGTCAGCCTCAGGTCTCTCTGACAATGAGTCAGCTTCGTAATTTTGTATATGTGTGCATATTAATTATTTATTTTAAAGTATCTGATTATACAAAGGACATTTTTTCTGTCTCCTCCAAGAATACGGAAGTTTTATATTGCAAGTTATGCAAGTTTCATTTCGGTTAATACAATATAGTCAAATTATGTCTTTTAATTACAAGAAGTAGGTACTGCTATATCGTGAAATTGACTTCCGTTATAATAATTAAATATGTAGAAACGTGGAATAAACACGTTCATAGACAATTTTACGAGCGATATAATATGTACCTACTATGTAGGTACCTATATACTTCTTTGTGGCGTAATTGAAAAGATAAAATTACGTATTCGTTTTTCTAATACAGGTTAACAGAAATAAATACAAATATAATAATATTAACTTTATAACAATAATATCAATAGGCGTATTTAGTAAAATAATAATAAATTATGCGTTGTAATGATGAGCGTGCACATTTTCCTTCCATTAAAAATACACTCTGATCTGTTTTAACAAAGGCGCGAATGATGTAACTTAGAAAAAAAGTAAATTGTAAGTAACGGATGTCATATTCACAAAACAAACTTCTGAACGATATTTTTATCTCACAATTAGCACCTATCGACCTCGTGGTATGTGACCATTTACTACACAGTGTACACAACATTGAGTCATCGGTTGATTTAGTTGTTGCCAATGTCATGGATTTTGCAATATTACTTCATCAATTTTGATAACGCCAGACGGAATTAAATCACGTTGTATAGATTTAGTCATCTTTTTCAACGCAACATAACACGTACAATATTGTCACACCTATGTATTTCCCATAGAGGTAGGCAGTTGTTAAGGATTTCCATCGGCTACGGTCCTGGCGCACTTTTTTCACTTCTTCTACCTTTATTAATGTCGTTACACACGCGTTAATTTATTTGTGTCTAACATATCATGAACCATATTAACCTATGTATGAGTACAGAAGATTTATATGGTCCCAGACGTTATACGTAGAATCAACACTGACCGTAGCCTTTCAATAGATTGTTGAACATGAGAGATCTTGATGGCAACGAGACTTGCTAAATTTAATCAAATTACAAATGTCTTTCATCATCGTGAAGTTTTATTTCATCACTATTCGACTTTATTTCAACTCAATGCCTGCATCGCTCATACACTGTTTTGATGTTAAACACATGTCTATACAGACGACGGTAACCATCACCGGTATTATCTAGGCCCGTCTGCATGTTTAATAAATTAAAATAAAAAAAAGACAACCAGTTTATTGTTTGCGCTTCACATGGTTTTTTTTCAGTACTAGAGCAATCATGAGACCATACTCCACCACGCTATGTAAGTGCAAATTAGGAAAATTCGCACGGCAGTTCACAATTAGACGTCGTCTAAATATTTTGTTTTCGCTCACTGTTACAAGTGTTTTTTTCCTACTCAGGTTAAACATGAGTAGGTATGATGACTCAGGATGTGTCAATGAAACTACTCATCCATAATTGGATAACAATTCTTAATAATGTACGTAACGTGGTATTCTCAGAAACACGCCAGAATTGACACACCTGCTAGCCCCCTAAAACAGAAGAATCAAATTTTAATCATTGGGATAACACTGCATTCCATTTACATACATGCGTGAACAAATGATAAAAAATCTACTTAAATAACAAGTAAAAATGAAGCTCCTAATGGTCTTAAAGGTTATCATAAGGTTCGCAACGACTCGGAACAGATGTATCGTACTTAGGACTTTACTGTTTGCGAGATAATTATAATTAATAATTATTGTTAATGTAATTTAAATATATATATGTAGGTGAAAAATTCTAAGCAGTATAACCACCATGAAAAGAAACTGGTTAAAAAGTATTTCTTAACTACAACAGTGTTATTGACCAATTTGTCAACAAATTGATGCACATTTATATAATACATAAATATTTAGTAATTCAACCGTGGACGAACTGCTCATTACAGAAGGCTTATATCCAGCAGGGGACTGCGGCGTGCTGATATCAGCCTCTCACTCCAGGATCATATCCTGGCGCGCACCTCTTTAAAAATATGCGTGTTAAGATTAAATATCACTTGCTATAACGATGCAGGAAAATATCATTAGGAAACTTCAAAGTTAATAAAGAAATGTTCTCTAAGGCGTGTGAATTCTGCCAACCCGCACCTGGCCAGCGTGTAGAATATGGCTTTATCCTTCACATTCTGAGAGAAGAGCCGTGTCTCGCAGTGGAAAGATAAAATGGGCCGGTAAAAAAGTTTATTGTCACAAATAAAGATCCGAATGTCATAAGCTATCTGTCAGATCAGTGATGATAGAATGCTCTTTATCGGTGCTACCACACCGGACTTGCACCGGACGGAGCAATTTCAGCCAACGAGATAATTGGAGGAGTCCAGTCGCGAGGTGACAGGCAAATCGCGCTTGTTTATGTCTGATTTTCAAGACCCCATTTCAGCCTCATTCATACATATGAATATAACATTATCCTCTTAAGTGAGACAATGTTGTGTTTACCACATCTACATGTGAATAATATACCTACTCGCAGTTTAAATATAAATATGTTTAAAAGATAACCACATATGTATGTCTGTCCTGTAAGTGAACTGGCGTGATGATATATTGTACTACAGATTATCTTGTGAACAATTTCCTACATTTATATATTTTTGGAAAGAACCTTGTAATATATGTTTATACCTTTATATGTATAGCTTTATGTTTATACCTTTATAGCTTTACGTCAGGTCGCTTTTGGGGTAGGCAAAGAGTACCGAGTGCCAAATACCTCCATCCTTACTAACCTACCGTGCATCTTCGTACACCTTTCTCTCTCCATACATGCACGGCGGTTTCGGAGATTATATATCACACATACAAAATACGCCTTATTTTCAATAGAATAACTACTACTCAGAGTAGAGAACGCTCAGAGTACTGGTTTACCACCGACCGCTTTTGATTCGATTCCCGAACTATCAGTGTTTAAGTAATTGCTGCTGTTAGGTAATTGTTTAGGTGGATACCAATTATGGTAATACCACTTAACGGTATATACAATCATTATATCAAAGATCTAAATCTCGAATCTCAGTTCAATTGAAATACGGATCAAATCACTCATCAAGGAACCTGTCATCCAGCAAGGTGATTTCCTGACCATGAATACCTATAACTAATAAATCAAACCAAAGTAGTTATTTATTGAGTCGCTTGCACGGAAATATTCGTTACAATTGGAGCCATGTTTTATCCGTTTCGATTTGTCCCACGGATCGGTTTACAACAAACGAGCCGTGTGAATAACTTACGGCGACTCAATTGAATGAAATTATAATGGTAATGAGCGTTCGTGGTTCACGTTGACAATGATTCAGTATGTGTGTGTGTGCGTTTATCGTAAATACGTACACTCATCGAATATTTCACACGTGTACTACGCTTTGTCTTTTCAAAATTTTCCGCTACAATAGCGGGTGCACATGTAAGTTTTAATTTAAGAGATCTTCTTATTACATATTTATAAAATAAAATTTAAATATTGTTATTATTACTTTTATAGTGTGCATCTTCCAGATGTTATCACCATGAACCAGGCAGGATTGGCTGGGAGAAAAAACCATTACGCATTAAGTAGGTATCTCTTGCACCCTTTGTTTAAGGTATTACAAAATAATATATATACAAAGTGTCTTCATGAGAAGAGAGGAATATGATGAAAATCTATAGAACAAACAATAAAGAGTACTACGGGGTAGACAGAGAGCATCTAGTGCCAAGTATCCTTACGTAACTGATGTGCTTCTATTACATTTATTGCCCCTCTCATACACTCATTCGGAGGCTTCTGACGGCTACAATAACAATTCTTAACCTTATTAGCCACCAAAGGTGTTGTCGTATGGAGTAAAACGAAGTAAATAATAATAAATGGAGAGTGATGTGTTTTGAGTATCACCACGTCAACTAGGTTGAGGTGTTTGCTCGACAGATTCCTTATTACATATGTATATTTACGTGGTTATATATCTAGTTCTTATCTTTTGTACGAGCTTATAGTCATTTGTCTACTAACTATGTATTTTAGATGTTGGTTTTTTGAAATAGAATACTAGGTACTCCGTTTTACTTATTTCCTTAATTTTATAAAGGTTTTTGATAGTTGATGCCAGCATCCCCACCCAGCAAGATATGTAGCTTTAGAGGCGGTGCATGCAGCTTCTCTCTCAGGGGATCTTATGTTTAGCCCAGCCTTCTCTCTATATAAGGGAAGAGACAAGAGGCACCTCTCAATACAAAATTATGCACGTGTTTCAATTAAATGTCAATTCGCCGCTGGAACGACGAAAGAAAACATCGTGAAGAAATCTGATCACCCTTGATTTCTTTATAATGTTCTTTCAGCCTCGAGAATTCTTTCAACCCGTATTTAGTGAGTGCAGCTGTGATGAACCCTTGTCATTTTAACAGGAGCCCGGGTGCTACAGGAGAAAGTTTAAAATTTGCTAAAGAATATGTTAATAAATCATTGTAATGAGAGCCGACTGTGTGTTTCCATGACAACGGCAACTACTAGAATCGTATTTGGTTATGACTAGTTTCTTTTTATTATAAATAAGAATGAGTAAATTTTTAAACGTAATAAATGTCTGAAAGATGTTTGGCGGAAGTTGTAAAGTTTAATGTTTCGTTCATTTTACGATTGCCGCCATTTTTAAAAGATATTTTTCCATGCTTACTCTGTTCGAAATATTCATCGTAAAATGATCACCTGTCGAAGTCTATTGTCTGCTTGTGCGTTTTACGAACTTAATAACTCATGTTCCAGATACAATTTTATGTTTTGGCAACACTTTGCAACATAATTCTTTTTATATCATCATATTGCTTTGACTTGATGACTATGAAACGTAAATACCGTGAACTTTCAAAGCGAATGTGATATATTTTGTTCTTGTCAGTTTTCTTTTCAAAGCTATTTCTACGTCTTGACACTGTTTTTGTTTTATTTTTGTTCATCTTGCCTTATGAGTCGCTATTTTAACCAAACAATACAGATATAGGTATCACCTACCTACAACTTTGCAAATTTGCATCAAGGAATTGTTTACGTTATGTTAGAACTACCAAGCTGTAGTTGTTAAGTTAACTTCTTTTTATAGACTAAAGAACTACGATTGGTATTTCTAACCCACCTCGAACAGGATTGTAGGAATAGAACTATCCTATAGCAACACTCACAGTAGCGTCAGTTAGTCCAGTTATAAGTAACCTTCAATACTAGTTCTAATTGCTCCGCTTTATTGGGTAAAGGGCTCCCAGAATAAGACTTTATAAGATTAGTCCGGTCAGTACATCCGAGTATTAGGAGTAATACTAGTTATATCATCAGCTATCACAATGAAAGGTTACTCTTACAGACCATTGTAAAGCATATATTGTTATTTCATTTTCCATAGACTGTATTGTTTTATCTCCCTGAATTATCAATCCTCAAAATATCTAGGATAAAGTACGATACGTTTGCAAAATTCTTAGAAATCGCCAATATTGGCATCACGTGTATTGATAAGATAAGACCGAGATGTTTGACACTAAATGTTGATTATAAACAATATGTATTTAAATAATTTCCAAATTAACAAACTATTTCTTACAATGATAATGCAAATCTATGTACTTTATACATAAGCATTTGAAAGAGGAAATCAAGTCGAGATGCAAATATCATAAATGTTATAAAGAAACAACAACTGAAAGAGTTACTTTAAAATGCACTTATGGAGTTTTATATATTTTTTATCTATCAATTTTTAAGATATTAAAACATTTCCTTTATTCTTAATTAATTTTTGTAATTATTATCATCAGCTTTTCTTAGTCCACTGCTCGACACAGCCCACCCCTAATGAACGCTATCGCGCCCAGTCCTCGGTTTACCGCAACCACTTGCTGCATGTAGCCTTTCGCATCTCACCTGACCGGAAACATCCTACGCTATTTTTGTCGAGCGATGAAAAAAAACCGTCAACAATCCTTTTATCGTTCCTCTGTTGGACACTGACACCCTCTTCGAAGAAGAAAAACCTAGGCTAGACTTTAACACGCTTGCCAAGTTATGTAACAGTCGCATCAAACCTACATTCGGAGATACAAAATTACCAACCAAAATTTTCCTATTTACAATTACATCATGTTTGCATGAAAATACGAGTACTTAGCGCTCATAAGTCATAACATATGAGTACGTACCAAATTTTTTATACCTATTCACAATCAGTTACGTCCGAACAACAAATTACGATTCAAAAAAGAATCTCGCGGACAGGCCGAATGAATCACTAGGTGCAAATGTACTAAGCTCGCACTTGGCTAGGCGCTGGGGTCGCGCGGAACTACTTGTACGATTCCTTCACCAACCGCGCAGTGACGTCACCGAACAGCACCGGCTGTGCGGAAATATCAGCCTCTGATAATAACCACTAATCATTTGAGCATCCAACAATACTGGCGTTCTGCAGCCTTGATGCATCAACGTAGATGTACTGACGTGGGTAAAGCATCGAAATAAATATCTATATAGCTGACGATATGAACATATTGAATGCTGGATGAAGAGATAAATAAATACAGATTGATAAAAAACATTGAGTGGCTGTGTTGAATCACGTCAATTTGTAAGGTCGCCAACTGCGGAGTCAATTGCTTCCTCGTTTGGGCGACGGCTGATCAACTGGAAACCGCTCTCGGCGACAGGAACATTCTAGAATAATGAAGTTATTAATTGAACGCTTAGTTAAAATGATGAATTACTGTTGTGCAATGTTTGCCAAATACATTAATTCAATGTCAATATACAGAATTATAATAATATTAAACTGTTTTGTTACATTTGAGTCCATTTGTTGTTTATTTATATGAATAGGTCGAATGTTATTGTCAATACTGCGCGCGTGGAGAAATGTGCGATTTAGCGCAATTAAGGTTTAGGTATAGTAATTAATAGGCATAAACAATTTGGGTACAATAAATGTTGCAATTACATTAAATTATTTAAAAAATATTGTTGACGCTTGTACTGGCAATGTTTGACACAACTTGTAATGTTAAGAATGGAATGTCTTATTGGTTACAAGCGCGACTGCTCTTCGAGAAATTCTGGGTTCACTTCCAGGGTCTTATTCAATTTTCTCCTTTAGATTTTGCGGTAGAAATTTCTAGTAGTGGCTCGGAGGCCAGTCATTTACGGTGTATAGCAAGAGGCCCACCAACTATTCCATGGGGAAACGTAAACGTGAAACGTGGGAGTGTACCACACTTTTCGGCCTACCTCTTCGAGGAATACAACCGTAATATTGCATTTATGATTTGAAACCGAATTTCGACCGCTACAGGACCGTATTAACAGTAATTATGTCGTCTTACTACTATTTACAATTCACTTCCAAACACGTTATTGTGTGGGTAGACACGCAGTTATCTGGCATTTAAAATCATTGTATTCCATTAACTCGTTCGACTGTATACATATGACCGTTGCCGTGCTTTTTTGTTCCGCAGTTAAGTATCAAGGTTGATCCAACGTTTTATAGTTTTAAGATAACTTTTTATGATGTCATGCTATGTATTGTTTTAAATACGTACATTAGGATTGGATCTGCGTATGTAAATGCTGGATCAATCTATGAATTAAATTGAAACTCAACTGAATTGACGTTAATGGCTGAATGGGTGATTATTTAAAAAGATGACGTCATCCACCCAGACACGGTAATTGTATAGGTACTACTTATTGCTCAGAGGTTGAAATTCGACAGTAATTCATTAAATTCTAGTGTCACATTCATTCACAACGAGTAGGTATAACTACAAAAATCTATACCTACATTTCCGGAGTAGCCTCTGCGCTACTATACGTTTGACGTTGACAAAATGAAACAATTCTTTTTTTCTTTTAATTAATTTTCTATATTTTTAACACGCATTAAATATACATTTTACTTTTCATCACTCCTTCATACACATTAAAACTTCTCCAAATCTGAGACACTAAGAGAGGGTGCAAAAATTTAACTTCCCATAATATTTGATATAGATTCGCTCAACTAAGTTAAAAATTAGTATATACATAGTAGTATTTTAAGTACATATTATATATAAATGATACGAACAATACGTAAACAGAATTTAAATTTTACTCGAAGATCGGTGTCAGAACTGCGCAGTAAAGTAACATGGACGCGTCAAGTGTATCGTTAGGCGCACTTTATTTGCATAATGTTAAGCGTCGCAAAGAAATATGGCGTCAGTATAAATCACTAACACACAAACTACAAGAAGACAATTGCGTTTATCGAATATTTACAATTCGTATCACGTACGAGCGTAATTTAATTTAATGTTACGCATCTTGCACAATAATAAATATAATTGTGTTACGTTTGGTCGATAAAGATTTGTATGAAAATATAAATTGTGTACCATTTCTAATATTGGTAATGTGACCCTCCTTCATTGGGCTTCTAATCATTCCGCTCCAATGACAGACATAATCTACGAATTGAGAAGCAAATCAATAGTTAACGAGGAATATTTAAAATTCCGAGCAATGATAAAAATTAAGTAAACTTACATACATACATACATATCTTCACGCCAGATCCCTTACGGGGTAGGCAGATGGCACGGAGTGCCAAATATCCCTATCCCTACATACCTGCCGTGCTTAAGTAAACTTGTTTTGTTATACAGAATAAACATAATGCATTAAGTTTTTTTTTAATACGTAACGTAACACCACGCTTGTAACCCCCGAGGGGGTAGGCAGAGGAGTGTAGTACATTCCCACTTTTCACCAGTTACGTTTCAGTCCTTTGTAATAGGTGGTGAGCCTACTGTCATACACCCCGCACAAATCTAGACTCTGAGTCACTACGAGAAATCCTACATTAGAGAAATCCAATAGTACCCAACCCGGGATATGAACCCAGGACCTCCCGATCGGCAGTCGCGCTTGCAACCACTCGACCAACGAGGCAATCTTAGACAGACGTACTTCAACATTATACAATGAGATAATTATTTTAATTTATCAGCTAAAAAATGTTTGATAACGATATATTTAGGAACGTCTGATGTAACTAATGTTTACCATGATGCAGACTTGTCTAAAAATGAAAAAGTTGTTATCTAGTTATTTTTATCTTTGTGGAATGCGTAGACTACTTCATTCTTGCATTCGATATGCATAAAAATGTTTTTACAAACTCAATATAACTAAAGAATATAATCTAGAATAATTAAATACAACGAACAATTCTTGGCCAGTAATATTATCTCTTGTTAAGCCGTATCTGAAATTTTATCTTTGAATGTCATTACTCTTAATGGTGCGTTAACTATCCAAGTCGTTTAGAGATAAAAATTACAAAAAGAATCAACACGCTCCGTAATATCCATGATCACTTTTATTTGAAATTATAAAAAAATTCCATTCTACAATCTATTCGCCTCTGTTACTGTTGATAACGATGAAGCACGAAAGGTATCGAGGACATTATGAGTCAAAGACATTATAAGCAAGAAGTCAATAATTACACGTGTAAAATATAAAAGAACAATAACATTACTGGCTGAAGAATAATAAATTTAGAGAAAAAATATAAACAATATCATCATCATCGTCAGCGTCATGACGTCCACTGCTGGACATAGGCCTCCCCTAATCGGCGCCTTTCAGTCCGGTCCTGGGCCTTCCGAATCCAGCAGCTTCCCGTTGTCTTCTTCAGATCGTCAGACCACCTGGAAGGAGGGCGACCAACGCTTCTTTTACCGAGACGTGGTCGCGACTAAAAACATAATAGAACGATAGCAAATCAATTTACAAAAAGGCGGAACGTTTACAAAAATGATCTCATGAATTTATTAATTTGTATTGTTTATAAATACACTAATTATTGTAAGTATTATTCCTACTATCTTTGTCCGTTCCAGAGCAGTTTTAGAAATTTAACGTTCAAATGAAATAATGAGCTCTTACTGAGCTTTGTAATATTTTATTTTATTCCACACTCAAAAACTTTGACCGTGTGCCAAAATTAATTTTAATACGACAAAAATAAAAATGTGGATGGGATCAAACTATAAATTTGGCTGGGTACGTTATTTTAATATAATGACAAAAGTCTTTTAATAGAAGTTCTGAAACAAAATGAAAATGTGTTGAAAAGCGTACAATATTTATATTATGACAGATTTATCTTGTGACCGCTAAAACAATAAGCAACTAAATATATCATCATCATCATCACCTTCGTCATTATGAACCTATTCTTGTCCACTTTTGGACATACTCGTATGCCTCTTCAATAACGCGCCACTGAGCTCGATCTTCAGCTAAATAAATACATATGGTGTGGCAAAATCACAATGAATATAAAAGTTTTATGTTCATTAGGCATATTATATGCTATGGTTACTATAGAAACGAATTGTCTAAACTATTGTAGTCATCGGCATCATCGTCAACCGTTCTATTGTCCCACGGTTGGGCACGGGTCACCAATTAAGAATGAAAACAATTGAGGTTAAGACTCTTTTTCCAACTGTTCAGTGAGAATAAACTTCATTGGACTTAGAAAACATTATTAAGTGCTATTAGGGGCTAGAGTTTCTCACCCTTCGCGCGTTATAGTGAGTGATAGTTTAGTTGTATAAACAAAACTTTTTACTGTCAACGCTGCATACCAGTATTCGAATATTTGACCCTTATTGTTAGAGTGGAAAACCGAATTCTAAAATAATAACTGCACAGAAAATGACACATGGATAAAGATAAGAACGGAGAAATGAAGTAAACAAAAAGCTAAAAAAAAGGTAATAAATTTTTTTATTACAATTTTAGCCTACAATTTTGTCATTTTGACTTAAAATGAATCAAGTCGATAAGTAAACTTTTCAATTGTAAATCTATAAGTTGTTTAAATGTATCATTCTTTCATTTTCTTTTTCTACTAAAGCCCGGAAAAACCTTTCGGATTAAATAAGTAATTCCAGTTAGGTAGGCCACGTCGATAACGACAAAGAGAAAGAATTGCCGTTGTAAAATGTAGGTAGGTAAATATTTAATGGCGTGTGACTTTATGGCGCCACTTGAAACTGTTTTGTGAATTTCCAGAACAACGCGCAACGTGGTAAAATTCACCGATCTTATTAATCGAAATAAGTAATGGGTATAGACGATTGTTAGTAATTAATCTATAAGTATACAAATAAATAAAATTGGAGTGTCTGTTTGTAATATTAAAATGACAGCTTTTTACTAAATGCATATGTATGTATACGCGGTACATACATGTACTAAAATAACATTTCTTTTTATTTTTGTCTGTCCGTCTGCTTGTTCCGGCTAATCTCTGGAACGGCTGGACCGATTTTGACGGGACTTTCACTAGCAGATAGCTGATG
>DWME01002917.1:0-19612 GCA_018244795.1 Parelbella ahira ahira | reverse complement strand
GAAGGGGTAGGCAGAGGAATGTAGTACACTCCCACGTTTCACCAGTTACGTTTAAGTCCCATGAAACAGGTGGTGAGTCTATTGCCACACACCGGGCACAATTCCATTGTATAATGGCTTGGTCGGTACATGTTAAGAAAAAGTGCAGTCTAACTGACATCTCAAAATACGTCTTAAACCTAGTTAAGAGTCAGTAAAAACTAAATATATTAAAAACCAAATTATTGCAAAGACATAATAATGCGTTCCTTGATATTGTTTTTATAATAAATAGTATAAAAACTATACTCCATTCTTGCTCATGCCAACAAAAAAACTACATTTTTTTTATATACATATATGTATTAACATTTAAACGTTATCAAAAGACTAACTTAATAATTACTTTACGAGACAGCTAAAAGAGACTTAATCACAGTACATAACCGCATAACACGAATACAGGACTAAGACTAAACTTAGCCGAACACAAAACAACGGAAAACACTTACAATATACAGGTTAAAGTTCTCGTTTTATACGCTCGCGGGCGGACTTCACCGAAATAGTTTTCCAACGAATGCCTGGCTCCGGACTCACTCAAGAATGCGCGCTTACGAGTATGCTAAACACTCAACGTACATAAGGACAATACATCAAAGTCACCGGCGCAGTAATAGTACTGGCTACACTGTGTAACACTTCAGATATGTTTAATACACTCCTAGAACTGTTCGTAGAGTTGCTTTTAGATATACTGTTACATATTGATAGATATTATGTTGTAGGTAATAAATTGACATTTGTACATTATAATGAATAGATAGATAAACGTAGATTTATGATGGTGGTAAACAAAAGAATACTTAAAGCCTTCAATAAAATGGTCGAAAATATGACATAAAACATTGAAACTTTGTATTACGATTGCGAAAATCCTCAAATCGTGCGCAAAAAGGTTTTGAACAATGTAATAATCCAAGTAAATAATTCAAAGCATATCGCTACAAAATATTTTTTTTATGGGTTTCAGTAACTTAATTGTTACTTTAAATATAGTTTGCGCGCAAATATTAAGTAGCTCTACCGTGTCTTAAAACGCCAATCGAAAGAGATTTTGCTAGAAGCTAAATTACTTATCGTTTTAAAGTTCTGCACAGCCCTGACAACAATTATTCAAAAGTTTCAAACGCCAACTAAAAGCTAAACTAAGTTAAAATACTCAGGGTTGTTTTAGTTTGCCTAGATTCGCTATGTATAAATACTTTAATATCTACAGTTATAGCCTAGTGTTTTAAAATTCAGGCAGCCTTTCCGGAGGATCTGGGTTTAAATCCTGGCGCGCATTTCCTTACGTGAAATAAGCGTTATATGATTAGATATCATGTGAAATGGTGAAGAAAAACATCATGAAAAAGCCCGCACACTTTAGTTTCTCCATAATGTTCTCTAAAGCATGTAAAGTTCGCCACCATCGATTTACTAGCGTGGCAGACTGTGGTTTTAACCCTTTATTCTGAAAGGACAACAGGGTCAAAAAAGAAAGGATTGATGATGACGTTTACTTAGATAATAAGCACACAAATTTTGATACAATTTACGAAGACATCAATACTGTTTAATTTTTTCTACGTAGATGTTTTCCCCACAAATTAATAAAACAATGCATATAACTATGACGTAACAGTGTTATTTTTACAACTGTTGCACGGATTGTTCGTGGACTCACGTAGGAATCTGCAACTCCGAAAACTACGACAAATTTCCCTAACCATTAATTAATTCTCAAAACTGAAACTCCCTTTACAATTTGCCATTAGAGGTGACCCGCACGAGAGCCGACAAGTGGGTGGTCTTGGAAGATTTTTCGTGATATGCTAGCTTGATGGAACTATCGCGGTCTACACTATACATATATCATTAGGCGCAACTTATAGGTGTTAAAGTATACATAAGTACCTACCTATATATTTTTATGTATATTATATAGTTTATTAGCTATCTGGTTATCATCGCATGGGATCTGCCTAATTTGAAACCAGATGCCCGTATTTCAAGAGATATATAATAAATAATCGGTATTTATTTATAGTGTAAAAAATTCAATATGTATTTTCATTAGATACCAAACACGTTAGGTATTGGTTAATGGGTGAGTCTAGTCTACGAAGCCGGCGTCAGTGTATGAAGAGGGTAATAAATTTAAAAGAGACACGTCAACTATGTACGTAAGAGTAGAGAGATTTTGTGCTTGGTTCATTTCGCCTAACGCATAAGAGCCCTGTCAGCGATTTTTTAATAGGAATAATAGCAAAAATACATGTTTTTGTTTTTTATCATACGATAGGCTAGTGTTTGGCCGCGATCCCGCCTGACGGAAAGCGCGGATGCGTCCTAAGATGGAGCACGCGTGCCTATGAAGAGCCTATTCACCGTTGTTTTGAAGAGTCCTAGGTTGTATATGTCCGGAAATACCGACGCCGGCAGGATGTTCGACTCCTTGGCCGTCTGGATAAGAAACGTGAAACTAAACCGTATTATAATAGTAAATAATGGTCTTAATGATTTTAAGGACTTTTTCTATTAATATTGCTCCATGCCTTTTAAATTACTATTTACTTCATATCCTTAATTCAACAGCAACTGAATGAAGCATATTATGTCTAGATACATATAAGATCTAGTATTTACAGTTATTAAAGCGAACATAGCTCCGTCACTTATAGTTTGAACGGTCTATAATTTCTTGAGGCACTGACTTATAAATATACCTTATTATTCAATCAACTACAAGTCTAGTTTACCGTTTTACGTCTTGTTCATTTTAACTAGTCACTATAATTATAATCCATAAAACATCAGTCAATAATGTTCCGGAGGTGGAATTATGCCGCCGTTTTAGATTAGAAGTCTTGGTACGTATATAGGGATATATTTCATATGAGTTCTTTTTATTATTTATTGTATTATTTTACTATGCCATTTCCAGACATAATGTAGGAAACGTTCCGTGCCGACTAGAAGTATAAAAAGGGTGTTTAGGAACACAAGTAATTTTTAATTTTCCAATTTATAACTGCAACAGTAACAGGGACAAATAAAAAACTTAAGTTTAATCTGGTAATAGGATTAGTGGTAATAGTAACGGGCAATAAATCGTTTTTTATATTTATTTTCCGTTTTAAAACAAGTTTTCCATCACTAGCACAACATTTTCAGTTGGAATTCACAAGCGACTAAATTCGTGTCAATACTTAGAAAGCAACTTAAAGACTTGGCATCGCGCGCGCTCAATTCGGTTTGGCCTAAGTAGGCGAGCGAGGCTGCCAAGTATTTGGGCATTACGGACATATAATTAAACTCTGTTACGGCACTGTCTTGTTAGTGTTCAATTATATCGGGCACTAGCGATAGGTGTGATGTTTTCAGAAATTGCAAACCAAATGAGTTTACTGAATGCTAGAGTCCTTTAGTTGTTCTTTCACTTGTATTTGCTCCAAGGCTAAGATTCTTCTATCACTTAACACTTTACTTACTCTTACTTACCACTTAACTGTTATAACACTTATGGTTTTATATAGGTTTTGACTTCGTCGTAATAATCCTTGTATTATGATTAGTTTTATAATTAAATAAGAAGTCATATTTGTTAGCTCCACGGCCATTTTAATTGAAAGCAATAAAAAGTAATACCACTTAGAGTAGATAAATAAGTTATCTGCTGCCTGAGAATCGAACCTAGACTCGTATGTACAAATTTACGCAACAGCCGCAAGCGACTGAAAGAATCGAATCGAATGAAAGAATCTGCCACTTTTAAAATAACTAACATCGACAATGTGAAAGGCTTTAAAAACACAAAATACAAAGTACGAACAAAATTTGCGTTTTATCTTCAAACGAGTTCAACATGTAATCTAAATGTCTCATGAATCGTAATTTCTCAATAAAACCATGCAACATACACACTGTCGTTTGAAACCACATATATATATTTATCTTGGTTTTGTTTATTTTTATTAATACAACAATGTACCCAAGTACATATTTGCTGGAACATTCTATGTTATTATATAGAATGTTCCAGCAAATATATTCACGGAACAGCCGGATTACCGCCGCACCGGAACGCCGCTAGTTGCCAAATTGCCACGCGCCTTCCACGGCTCATTTAGCCAAGGTAGGCCTTAGATTTATTATTAGACGAGCAAAAACAAAGACATTTTACATGTGTTGTGTGTATATACGTTTAGTCTACAACAATATTCGCTTGTGTTGTTAATATTTTATTTGTTCTGATACATTTCAACAGAAGTAACTAAAGCTTACTAAAATAAGCAGTAAGTCCGTAAAGTGTTATAAGAACGGTTCTACACTGAATCGTAGATTGTGTTGATAGAATGTGTGGATGTAGAGAACAAATGAAGGGTGATTTCGTTTAATTAAGAATGAAAATGATTTAAGTAATAAAAATAATTATATTTGATATAATTCCAAATACGCATGTTAGAAAAATAATTTACTAAAATTAAAATTTCCTTAATTTAGTATCTTTAATATTGTATTTTGTGTCGATCCTGAAGCAATATGGATTCAAACACTTGAAAATCACATTTTTTTGCTAAGCGAAACTACCGATATTGCCGATTTGATATGAAGGGAGTGCCAGACGAATGAAAAACTAGACACAACCTGTTACAAATCAGTCCGCAGGGGTAGCGTCATATCTGTTGTCACCTCAAAACTTCATAATATTCTGATTGAGAAGGGCACAAAGTTAAACGTTTCTAACCTATAGCAACTACTAAATCACCGAGTGTTGAATGGCGATTTAAACAAACGTAACGATTGAAATAAAAATTTCCATGCTGTCGCTATCAAAATATATTCGAAATAAATATCGAGCAAAAAACATTTTGCCAGATTTGCCAAACGTACCGTCGGCAACGATGCCATCATTGCTATCAATATGAAAATGTATGGCAATAAAATAGGCGTAATATAAATAATGGCAAAAACCAAACCGTAATGGCTCTATAAATATTCGATTGCTATTCCAGGCCATTCGCCATAAGTTATTTGTACGAGGCTTCACATATTGCTGACTTAGGCTATGCCAAGAGTTACTTATGTGATTTGCCAAGTATGACGGTTTATTATCTAATATTCTAGATATTTGCCGTTGGCTGGTTATTGTTGAACGTAGAGCTTTTCGTAAAAGTATTAGAAACCTGGACTATATTTCATCAACTGGATATAATGATTGGTACATTATGTGCCAAATTTTAAAGCCGATCCATAAGAATAACTAGATTTAAAGATTACTTTTGATAGGACAACTTGATTGACTTAATATGACAAGGAATTTTTTTAAAATTTAATTTTGAAGTAAAATTTCAAACGTGTACCTAATAGTAATAACAATTATTATTATTGTTATTACGTGTTTGAACCCAGCCGAAACAACGTCTGTAAGCTTTTCCAGAGTATTGATAAGCGTCGTTATATCTCGTCGTTATATTACCTACAGTAATCAAGTTGTTGATGACATGTGATAAGCTTACAAATGTGAGTTACATAACGGTTATTAACGCCGATCATTAAACTCCAGTTAACGACTGTTACACTACATAGCTACATAATTATACTATAATAATCTGTATTTTGTATCTACAATAACGTCATTATCATCATCGGTCTAAATCAATTCACTAAGCCTCCCTAGATTAGTTCTTCCATGGAAGGTCGTACTATTTTTTTTTTCACTTACATTGCATGTACAATCGATTTTAGAAGATACTATTTATACTACTGTTAGGTTAAACAAAATTTTGTTTTCTGCTCATTATTTCTAACACCAGATAAATTTACGACATTATTTATTTCAATTGACTGCCTTGTTTGTCGATGGGGAGGTCTTGGGTTCAAATCCCGGTTCGGGTGCTATTGGATTTCTCTCATTTAGAATTTCTAGTAATGACTCGTAGTCTGGAATCGTGTCCGGTGTATGGCATAAGGCTCACGTGTTTTATAGAATTTTAAAAAGTAAATTTAATTTATTAGCTTAATTTAAGAAACACACTAACGTTGTGAAATAGTTTAACAAATAAATTGTTTGAATAGTTCATATGTATGTACAACTGGAATGATTGGATCATTTAAAATTAAATGTATGGTTATGTATTTTGCTTGTCATTTTTATGTATAATATTAATACACTACAAAAGCTTGTTTGTGATTACAGAAAATAATAAATGAATACACTAGTTACTGTTTTCATTCATAGAAACATTAGTTATTCACACAAACGGCAATCCTCTTGACCTCAAATGGTTCGTTGTGTACACCTGCGCTAGATTAAAACACTCGCTGGGAAAGTTGAAGGTTCGAAACATAATGACAGCTTTACATGTTTTCACACGAGTCTTATCGCACCTTAATTACCAGGAGGCAAGAAAGGAATAAAGGCGGCGAAACATCTAATTGTTGTTACGTAATTGGTACGAACGTTTAAGGACAAATTTACCCACAACCGGCGGAAGCACGCACCAGCGACGTTTCCTTTGAAATTCATACCTTTCTAACTGCCTCTCGCTTTTACCAATGAAACAAAAAAGGGACACGGCTACTTCTCTTTGTCAACGAACAGGTGGTTAATTAAATTTTAAAGGTTTGACACTATTCGGTATGAAACAAATCGATTCATCGCGGATGTCCAGTGTAAATTTCCTTTCACTGGATTTAATTAAAAAATCTGATTAATTTCTTTGATGTGATAAGCGAAAATTAATTACCTGTGGTCTAGTTCTTTCATATATTATAGGTATTTACTAATTGCTAATATCATAAATATGTATAAATACCAAGTTATTATGTGATACCTACTAATATTTCCATTTCAGTAGATCTTATTCAACAAACAGTCTGGGAGATTGTAATTTCATTATTTTCTAAAACTAACATTGATCATACCAATATTACATGAAGAAATTTCTCAATTACTTATTTTTTTTTTACTAGAAGTCAAAACATGTTTAGCTACGATGATAATAAGAACATATTTCTTCATATTCGATGGCCGTTTGAGAAATAGTTATACTGGAACGTGCCAATTCGGTAGACGAGGTAGCAGAAGTGAGGTCACGTCTGGACCCGTCGCGTACTTGTCAGATCAACACTCGTTGGTGTCATCGTTCCTTGTGATTGGCGTGTCGGTCTTTATTAAAACTGATGTAACACGCTCCAAATGCTTAACACAGACTACTAATATTTTCCGTCCTATAACATACTATATTAATACCTATTGTATCACCACATTTGAGAGTTGTTATTATATCTTATACCTAGATTACCTTTGAGTTTGTATTGTTAATATTATAGTATTCACGCGAGATCTCTTACGGGGTTGGCAGAGAACAGGTCTAAATATCTATATCCATACATTCCTTTGCGAGTTGAGTTTCAATTAATATCTAGTCTTTCCAATTCTAAATTTATCTACTCCGAAACCAATATGTCCTCGCAGTATCCAATACAATCATTAGGGCGACAAGCAATCTGGGACAAATCCAAACATCGGACGGGTCATTAGGGGACGAATTGCGCGGTCAACAAAAGATGCAGGAAACGATGACAGTAACAAGTGTCACTCGGGCGAAACTCTCGGCGGAGGGTCCGAGACGCATTGAACTGGCGTCGCAAAATGCTTGTTAAGAAAATCCGAGGTGCCTTCTTATTTTCTCCACTAATATTGCTTGTTTTTATTGAATGGAATTGTTCAGTCAGCACCAAAGGTCTTATCTCTGATTGGTTTTCAAGATTTATGTACGTTCAATTTAGGTCAAGATATATATAAAAGTATTTGTGTTGAATTGTTTAAACTAATTACGATTCAAGGCAAATTTCATTTGTCCAAATTTTGTCCTGTTTCTCGCTGTATGGTTGTAGTTATGCGTTTTCTCATACTAGTGCTAATGAGTGAAAGTATATGATTATTTGTTTTCTTTTCCCAGATTTTTTGGCAAAATTTTATTGTCCAAGATGTGTACCCATTTTCAGGTTCTGTCTGTGACCGTCAATTTATCTTACCGAGACCATTATCTAGATGAACTAATACTTTAATGATAGTAACTTCACATTTTATAGTTTAATCTCAATGTGAAAAAATGTTCAACACCTTTCTTACAATAGCTAATTTCCACTAGGTAATTTTTAACGGAAATCGAATCGATACATTTCTTTATTTGAATAGAAAAATTTTGCTTGCAATTTCTTCACAGAGGTAAACAATGCCTGTAAACTGATCCACTAGTTAAAGGGCACTGCAAAGTTGAACAAGAACTTAGTGATAGTTTGCGATACGACGGCTTTGTAGCGATATCATACAAACGACAAAGTTATGAGAGCGAAGAAACAGCAGGAAAAGAGCTATTGGACAGCTTTTAAACGGTTAAAGTTCAATCTTTCGAGTTTACGTTGAACTATGTTTTACGCAGTAAGTTTCGTATCCAGTATGAATAAAATATATCGAATAATTGGTTTTAGTTCGGTTTACAGTATAAAATATTTTAAACTAACTTTGGACTAGAGATATTTACTATAATTATCGGATGTCACACGTGACGGGAAGCTATAAACTAACTTATTAATTGTCAATAACAAAAAATGTAACACTAATTCTCAGTCCAAGAAATTATTTAACACTGTGTCGCGAAATTCAAATTTGACAAATTCCATAAATTACCATAAACTTATTTCTCATAAAGTACATTTCGCGCTGATTTAGATTGAAAGTTATTTGAAACAGGTCACAGATGTCCTGACAACTGGCTCACATTGAGAAGTCAGTACTCAAGACCGAATAATATTTAGAAGTGACTTTGGATAAAACGAATTTAATGTTGTAGGTACTCTCACCTCTCATTAGCACTTCCTATTATTTGTATACTTTGTTTTGATTTGTAAAATGTGTTAACAGATGCTATGTACACTTATAGTTCCAATTCTGCTGTCTACTAACCAACCGACCAATTATTACTAACTAAATAATCGTCATACTAACTAAACAATGGGTAGAATACCAACTAAATAATGTTTATGATCGATAGATTATAAACTAAACTATACATTAAATACTAACTAAACAATGCATTAAATACTATCATCATTATCAGCCTATTTCCGCCCACTGCTGAACATAGGCCTCTTAATGGCACGCCGCTGAGCTCGTTCTTCAGCTCGTCGCATCCAACCGGTGCCAGCCACTTTGCGTATATCGTCACTCCACTAGCTGGAGGGCGTCCTACACTACGTTAACTAACTATATAATAGATTAGATACTAACTAAATAATAGACATAATAATAATTAAATTATCGAAACGTCAGGAGCAATTCGAACTAGCATACAATAACACATCCATTTCTGCGAAGAAGCCGTAATAGATCCAACCGTGGTTCTGACAATTTCCTCCATAACTTAGACTGGAAGTGCAATTAACACAATTTAATGACAGAGAGCAAATGAATAGTCAGTAAGTACTGATTTGTGTTTATGCTTATAAGACAAATTTGTAAGCATTTCATTTACTGTTCCGAGTTCATCTACTGAAATAATGCTCTTTGATCTTGTACAACGGCAGAACAAAGATTGATCTACGCGTATATAAGCATGTGCGTAGACATTGGTCTACGTTAAAAGGGAAAGCGAGAATTGAGAAGTAGTTTTATAACTTGTACTTGTACTAACGAATGTTTAGTTTGATTTTGGATTCGTTAAACGCTTTAGCTTAAAAGTCGTTCAGCCTTTTTGTTTTATGTTCCATTATTATAGTTATGTTCACGCGATACGGAATGTTGGCTTAAGGTAAGATTCAATGTGCTCTGTAATTACGGAATGGGAGTTGATCTATTTTACTAAATTAATCGTTCTTACTTATAAGTTAGGTCTTCAAAGAGTCGTTTAACCTCTATCATTTATTAGGTAAATGTTTTATTTTATATCACTCTCACTGAATGAACAAGTATATTAAAAATATAATTAAAGTCCATGAAACCCAACCTAACCTAACCTATTAATATGTCACCCGCTAGCGCTTCCAACTTGCGCCCCATCAGAAACAGTGCCGTACGTGTCTGTACCGGGATCAATACAGCATCAAAGTAAATGACAATGAATGGCCAGCGAACGCACGTGCCCACGCACATTCTCATCCAGCTTGTTCCACGACGCGGGATGTTAGTAGGATTTGCAGTACGTATCACTTTCTTATTGCAATAGAATCCACTAAAACGAACTGTATCCGGTTTAATGCTAAACTTTACAGTTTTCATTGAACTTAATATGTATTTTTAAGGACATACAACACGCCTGTAATATCGGAACAGGTAAGCAGAGAAGTGGACTACGACTAAAGACTATGGAGTAGGGGGTACTTTTTACTTAAGATTTTTTTATATACACTTAATATAATATGAGTTAGGCAAGTATTATTAACATTTCATAATTATTCATTCATTCAGACTATGGCCTTAAACCTCTCAGTATGAGAGGAGACCCATATTCCAACAGTGGAATGACAAATGGGTCGATTATTATTAATAATTATTCAAACAGTTCCAAGGGTCTCGCTATCTATTAAGCGTCCCACATAAAAGTAATAGGTAAGTTTGATACGGAATCAGCCCTCTGACTACGAGGTCGAGCGTAAATACATACTTAAACTTTTTGCACACGATCGATTGGTAATATAACACAATGTATAACACAATTTTCAGTGGCCTGTATGAGTTTATTAATTCATAGTACCATTTATTTTTTGCACTATTTTATTGTACTATCTACTATATTTCAATCGCACTAGATTTCTCAAAAACAATCAAATCGCAATTAACAAAGTTTGAATGACCTCACCGATTAATGAGTTCTTTGTTTTAATTAATTTAATCGCAGCCGCTCATTACTATACAATTTTCATTAAATCATTAAATGATTTCGTAGTCGAGACGTCCCCAATTTCGGGAACAAGGGTGTTCCGATATTAAAAGCTCATTAGAGTAATGACACAAAATTGTTACCAATTGAACCGCTGAATAGGCCAAATACTACACGAATTATAAAAAGGACTGGCATCCGGCTTCATGCGTCATTAATGATGAACGTACGTACATATTTTATACTTAGTTGAGTAATTTGTGAAAACAATTGTTTTCTTCCGGGAAGAACAATATTTTTGTCACTATATAACAAAGGTGATAAGGTGTGGATTTGAAAAATTGAGTGGAAACAAACCTATGACTTCATACATTACTAATTTACATTTTTATATAGAAATACTTCAGTAAGAATACTTACAATAACATGATTAACAAACTTCTCTTTCAGCCTCTTTTCGTATTTGATAACTATACGTAAGAATTTTAATATAACATTAACAATGTCTTAAAGTTCTCTTACGTTATTACATTTTAATGAAGAAACAAGATTTAAATAAAGTCATACAATATTTGAAACGCAGATTTGTATTTGTCCAAAAAATGAGACTGAACTCGGAGATATTTTGAATAGAAATTCAGAAATTCTCCCGAAGCGAAAAGTGCAGATTTCTTCGCAAAGAATTTATATTAAAATGGAAGTTTTCGCTGTATACACGCTCTGTTGATCCGAATCGTATTGTGAATTCTGTAATAATAGTGCGAAAGTTTCTATGTATGTACGTCTGTCAGGAACAATATCGCATATTTCTATTTTCATAAACTTTCCATAAATGACGTACATAATTCAAGTAGGCGGATATGATTGGTTCTCTGATGCCATGGGCAACAGCTCATTGACAATTTTCGTTCCATGCCACCACACCGTGGCATTCCCAACCTTTGGAGATTAGGTATACCCCAAACGTTATACAGTTTAAGCCCGTTTCTAATATCGGGAAACCCACCAATAAACCTTTTTTAAAGCCTCTACATAACAATTTAAAACCACGAAAACCAGAAAACATCTAGTACATTCTAAGATATCTTTTTTAAATCTTGCCTCCAGTCAAAACTGCCTGCGTAGCGGCATTACAGGAAAAACCCTTAAAATGACTAATTATATCCAGATGAACTTCTGAATTAAACATTTGAAAAATCTTCTAACCGTTCGCGTTTTATTACATATAAAAAATATAATATCAAAATGTTGTCAGACTAAACTTCTAACCACAACACACGAAGTAATTTACAACGTAACTGAAATAGCTGAGGCGACGGTTGAGAAACTTTACTGTATACAAGCCTCCTTTTACCTGGCCGAAGAGTCGGATCGTATTTTAAATAATCGCTGTGCGGCATTTAATTGGCCATTAGTGAAGCCATAACAATCTGTCAAAATACAATAATAAAAACCAACAATAGCCATTCGATCATTTTTCTTAAACAATAGAGAACCATGGCTACTTAAAGTCCCATATTTATTATTAACTATTAACTCTTTACAATGGGGAAAGGTAAGTTTGAGCTCCAATGGACTGATTAGAAGAAGAAATTAGTGTTACGATACAATCATACTGCTATTATCAAGAGACGTTTTTATTGGCTGTGGGAGAGAGCTGTTTTCGACCATATCTGTTCATGTCTTTAAGAAACTTAATCCTTAGCCCATTCCGGTTGGGACTTGATGGCAGATATTAACAGTAGGTAAACGAGGCATATTTAGATTTAGTCCTTTGTTAGTTCAAAGTGCAAATTATTCTTAACTTTCTCCAAAGAAGACGGTATTCGTCGTATAAAGTAATATTATAGGTATATTTTGTACTCATGCTATTTCTCACCATTTGCCATTCTTCCGATACACCCATAAACTCAGTCAGAGATAGACTAAATAAGAACGAATTCATGTATGTAGTATATGTATTGTTTGATCGTGTTAACACTCGGTATCTTTCGTATTCGACATGGAATTATTTAAACGTTCTTGTATGTATTGAATTAAAACAAAAACAAAGTTACAAAATGTTTGATCGTTGGTGTCATAATACGACAGTGTGGCAGAACTCCATAAATGCATATGCATACACAAATCTGAGGAAATATGTACTTACAACCCGTGATGTTTAAGAGCGACAGAAGAACAGCGGCAACATATAACAAGTATTTTGACAGAGCGATAAGCCAAAAACCGAAAACTGATATCTTATCGAGCGGTGCCACTAATGACCTGTCTCACCGTCATTACTTACGTCTGTGATGCCGACAACTTCATTATGAGGCTTTTTTGTATTGTTTTCAATATCATTGTTAATGTATACGGAAAAAAAACCTATTTTAGTAGAATCTTCTACTTTGTTCGTTCCCATGTTATTTTAATCGAATAAATACACTTATAATGTATTTTAATATATATAACAATTTAAACATAATATAATGTTAGCATGGCGCCTCCACTGTCAACATAGGTTAGGTTAGGTTATGAAAATAGACTAAGAATAAACCAGCGAAACCTCAACAAAAATGCACAGCTGTTAATTAGGTACACAAACATTTCATAACTTCAGTGTTAAAAATGGCTTAGTACGTTTAAATTATCCCCATCCCTACCCAAATAATCCTCTGGCCGATTTACGATAGTATCGAGAAGCAGGAATGAAACCGCATAGCCCACAACCCTTAACAAATTAAAGCGAAGCGGTGAATCTAAAAACGTACGGGATCAGCCAGGTTCCTGACGGCTGGGATTAGTTCTGCTATAAATGGATCTTAAGTTACGTTTGGTTCAATTGTTGAGCGAAACGGTCATTGAGGGAAATGCACCCGGGAATATTCTTTATAGCTGTCAATATTAAAAGGGTACCTATAAAACTTTTCAATAAAAACAGATGTTATAACAGATTTTTTATTTATTTAGGTATTAAGATACATAAAGCTGAAAGATAGAAAATTTAAATGATAGAGCGCAATGGCCTACTCGTACTCGTACGTCCAGCAGTGGACTGAAATATATGACTATTAATTTACTGCTTTATTTACGTTTAAGCGACTATTCGGGACGGATATAGTGGCTCTAAGATTGGTCAGGTCAGTTTGAACGTATTAGAAATGAGCGAAACTAAGCAAGGTGAAGGCAGTGTTCAACACATCCAGCCTCACTCTTGCTTTTATGAATGAATCTCATCATTAAATTTTATTAATCGTTCTTATGTCGTCACTGCTTTATGTGTAAAAATATATATAATTTACATATTTACATTTACAGTGATTAATTCATAGTAGGCTCACGACTTATTCCATGGTGGGGCGTGAACGTAATTCCTTAAAGGTATTATTTATTTAAATACTTTTGTAATATACAGCCGACGTACTCGCATTGTTGAATTCAGATCGAAAATGGTAAAATGACACAAAATCTCTGATAAATGATAGTATTATGGACTAAATAAACCAAAAAAATATTTATATTCATATTTGACGATATCGTTAACTGTAGTGACCAAATAACGTAATGTGGCCGGTCATAGTACAAAAAGATTAACGTAATCCTATGACTTAAGCCAGATCACCGACCAACGCAATGTGAGCTTAAGAAAACCTAGCAGATTTAAGGACGGTATTAACTAAGGTAGGATCTGTTTTAATTATAATAAATAAATTCGAATAAACGCAGCGCTGGATTGTTTAGTGCATACTTCGAATTTCAAATGCACTTTAACAATGGTTATCTTCCATCATGTTTTTATGCGCATTTATCAATACCATTCGATAAATTGCAAGATTTAATACGAACGGAACAAATCTTATTGGGACGAGTCAATCTTTGGCGAGTAAAAGAAATGTGAAAGATTTTGGCATGATGAAATCTGCCAAGAGTTTTTAGGGAAAACTGAGTTTAAGTATTGGATTTTTTTTTACCTGGATAATGTGGGAAACACATCGATACATTTTAATTACCCTATATGCATTTTGGTACTAGTTTTGTTACATTGTGTAAAGCGAATATTCACGCTATTAGTTTTATAATATAGGTACAAAGAAAATAACAAATCCAGAACATATTGTGCTCGTTTTAACATTTAATTCATTCATGTACTATCATTAAAACTAATTCATTTATTTTGTACTCCAAAAACATCACGTCAAAAAGATTTATAGGTAGGAGCCAACATCGCGTGAACACTAACGGGTCAAATGTCTCACAAAATTAATGACTATCATTAAAGGTGGTTACATCACGAGTGGGTGAGCGGTAAGCTATTAGCTATATTATTAAATATATGGGATACATCTAAGCCAATAACATCCAATAATTGTGTAGCCAGTAAGTATTAAGTTTTATTCTTCATAATATCTCCAAGAGTGGCAAAGTTCAATCTAAATATATCAGTAAAAATCTAAGCTATTATGAGATGGCACAACGAACTGGCATATTAAAATGTACCAAAGGAAACATCCGATTCTGTTAATAAAAAGTATAACTCCTAAATTTTAAATTGAATCTACATATACGATTTATTTACATAGGAACGGTGCAACAACGTACGAGGAATATTATTTTCGTGTTGTAAATAGATGATACGTCATTCGTACAACAAACAGCGAGCATAGAACTTCATTTATGAATGGACATAATCTTACTGAGTCCGCAGTAAGTTCTTAACACCTTAATAGTCTGTGGTAATACAGATACATTGTGGGAATTAAACGGCACTGTGATGTGCGTGTTAAATCTGAAATCAGACCAATTCAGTATGAAAATGCGGTGTGACAGCCGCGAGACAGTTCCCTTATGCGTAAACGTGTCTCATACAAAACTTTTAGATTGAAACAAACGATTCATGTATAATCACTTGAATGTTTACAGTCGTTTCGAATGCTAAGATGGGCAGCAAATCAATTCAGGAAGATTTCAGAGCACAGACGTTACATAATCTTGAGCAATCAATCAAGATATCAGTCTTCATTCAAAGTACGCTGAAATAAGTAAATTATATAGCATCCTATATATCGTCTAATACAATTCTTAATAAACTACGTAACAGCCCGTATCTCCCATTAAATAAATGTTATTTTCTGAATTAATTTATCTAATTGGCATTGTACTTTAAACATCAATATTACTGCTTAGTTATAAAATGATTATAATCATGTTATCACGCTAAGTCTATTACAAGGTAGGCAGAGAGTAGCGAGTGCACATACCTCCAGCCTTACAGATCTATAGCGCTGCTTCTACATACGTCACTCCTTATATTAAATGTTTTGTTTACTCACTGTATGTGGAATGTGAGAAGGGTGAACAAGATCCATCATGCAATACTAAAATTCCAGCTACGAATCTCCTTTAATAGTTACGTTCATAGCAAAACTTAAGAACACACATGTGTACAAACGAAATGTGGAGACGATATAAAAAAATGATATTATTAAATATTGTTTCATATTCATTCGTTCTATCGTGTCCTTCAAACTTACTTCCGCTAATTACTCGTTAGATAATCTAATAAAACTAAACCCAGTCAGAATTGTTTAGGGAATGAGAACCACTTAAAAATACCTTTATATTTATAATAATATAAAGTGAAATATAGCTATTGAACCACATTAAGTGCTAAGCCGTTGTCGCTCTGAACGACAATATACGGGATATTGGCGCTCAAAATTTCTCATGGGACTCGGGACCAAGTCGATGAATAAATCGATACTCGAGAGTCTTATTGTAAACTCGAGTGGCTTTTATCGGTTTCTCGATCTCATTCCGATTTAACAATGTTTACGATGTTTTATTACCTTCCACATATTTAAGCATCATTAAGCCCGAAGCAGTTTACGGGGAGCTCGTGCCATTTTTCCCCTTTTTGTTGGATAATTCCTTTACCGGAACGTTCATGTGGATTTAAGCAGTTTTGTTTTTGGCAAATTTTCGGCTCCTGAAATTGGTTGAATGATCAAACTTCAAATTTCACAGTGCTGATTAACTACCCATATGATTTTGGGCTATGGAATTTCCGTGGCTATTTAAACCCTATGAGGCATTACATTATGTGGGCACAGAAAATTTAGAGGCATTTTTGGTAATATTTTCATGAGTGCACTGAAACGAAGCAAATCAACAAAATAAACGTATTTAATTTCAGGATTTGTTAAAATTATGACAGAGAATTATCTGTAGCTTTTCTTAAATTTAAAAGATTTCAGAAAATTTTTGGTTTGAAATCAAAATTACTAAGTAGCAGACATGATATTCATTGAATTTTCTTTTGTCAACAAAGCGATAGAATGTTTATTGTAATTCAACTTAGACTTGCCAAATGTGAGTCTGTGATCAATCCGATAAGTATTACATATTACAATATATCAAAAATTATAAAACTATACCTAATTTTCTCAAAAGTAGAACAGCACAAATCAACTCAATAGCCAACAATAGCGAGTAACATTACAATTTCGTTCCTGGAACAGTCGCCGAAGGTTTTGATTTACGTGGGTAAGGCTTATCTCAGATGAAATCCCGACTGCTCAAAGATAAAAGGAATAAATCACACGTCAGACGACTGTCTTACGCCGCACGAATCGTGAATCCGTTCAGGTAAATAAGCTTACTGTTATATATTACCTGAGTTTTTATACGATTCCCTTCATTTGTAAGCAGGTATTGTACTAATTTTGGTGTTTATTAGTCAGAGCTCAGTATTTATTAAAATTCAGAAATAAGAGCACATACCTTCAATCCTATAGGTGGATATATAACGTAACTGGTGAATCGTGGGGCTGTACCTACGACACTCCTCAGCTTACATCTTCAGGGAAATATAGGCGTGATGTTACGTTACACAAAGAGTAAAATTAATGTTTTAATAAATATGTGAGCTATTAATATTTCATTAATTGATTTCAAGCGATTTAATAACCTCTTAAGCTAAACACGATCAATAGAATTTTCGTAGCTAGGAAATATAAATTGAAAAGTGAAAAAAAGTAACTATATTAAATCAATTTAATGAAACGAATCATCCAATTTAATACTTATAAATCTCTAATAAGTGTAACGAAAGCAACAATACAGAACTTAGAGCGGCGATCATAAACCGGCAATCGAGTGTTGAGAACACCAATAAATCTCCTAATCTCCCCGTTATCACAGACGCGCCGAAATACTTTACAAACGAATTAATTTATACTCCATTAAGACATTCTTCACACGGAACGGTTACGTTGGGCTTTTCAATTTACTATATTCGAGGTGATTTTATAATACACATAGTGCATGAGCTTTCCCAATGATTTTATACGGACATCAATTTTAATATTCACGACCGATGGACTCTTTAAAGATTGGCTATAAGGCTTAACTATAGGTTTTTATTATTGCTATATTTGTGCTACGTCAGGTATCTTATAGACTTTAAGTAGATACATATGCAGGTACGTACATTTTACACCTGATTAGAAAATTAGTTTAAAAAATTAATCACTACTTCCACCTTAACTATGAAAAAATATTGAGAAAAATCAATGTAGACTAATGCAAAGAATGCAAGAATAAATAAAGTGTAAAAGAAATATGTTTCCTAAAGAAACATATGCATATTTGTTACTATATGTCGTCGTTCTATACTATCGCGCAAGAAGCATGGCGCTAAGTTATAACAGCAATATTATTTTTACATCGTCATGACAGGTACCTTACGGAGTGGGCAGAGAGCACCGAGTGTCATATAAGAAATAGCATCATCAGCCTACGTCAGTCGTATCTGGACTTTTAGTTTGGAGATCACAGAGCTCGGTTCACCGAACTGCCTATACAGCGCCCCGTGAGCAGCCAGAGCCTTTAGCCGTGCCAACGCAGGCCACGCCAAACGGCGATCTAGCAGCCAAATAAATAAAATAAATAGCATCAAATATAAAATCAATAAATCGAGTAAAACCGGCCTTTCTTCATACAATATTTTTATGAGTGAATGTGATAGCAAAACATAATCCATAACATGATCCATGGTTCTAAAACGAGCGCCAATAAATATCTCGACATTATTAATTGCGTAATACGATAAACAAAATTAATTAGGAACGGTCCATCGCAACCCTCGCTTCGTGGAACATTTGTCAAGCGCCTAACGAAAACAAAAACGTCGTCATAACGCCCAGCTTCTGCTACATTCAAATTTATTTATTTGAAAATTAAGCCGTCTAGTCCAACCAGAGAGGTAAGCGATAAAATATGTATTTACAGAACAAAAATTATGACTAATATGTAGACGTATCAGAAATTCCGATTTCTCGCTGTTCCTTCCGATTTGAATGATAGCCTACTGATAATAAAAGCCTATCGATAAGAAAAACAGTTAGCCGAAGTCATAAATTGGGAAATATCTTAGAGCAAAGAAGTTTTTTATCGTATTCATATTAGATATAAACCTCTCGGTGGGATGTTTGATAGCTAGTATAAAGACATACGTTTGTACTTTTTTCGGAGCATATTTTTAGAAGTGGACGTTAATGTAATTATTTTAGATAATGTATTATTCGTTTCAAAGGCTTCTGATAGTCGGCTTACAAATCACGATACCACACTGGAAAATCATAGTAGCACACTATAAATTTTCTTAAATAGGTTAAAGATATTGGCTTAATAATTTTGTTAGTAGGTACTTTTGCAGTATT
>DWME01002916.1:0-19612 GCA_018244795.1 Parelbella ahira ahira | reverse complement strand
GTCGCTATGTGCGGGAGGAATAAATGAATAATTCTTATTAACAGCGTGATGAATGAAGAAGAGGCGCGCCAGGGTTGTGAGGATGGAAGACATTTAGCATTCGGTGCTCTCCGGCTGCCTAGGAACGAACTTTTGCACATTTCATTACTCACGTCACCCCATACACGCACACCGGTTTCGAAGATTCATCACGCGGGTACATACATTAACTTTAATTTTGATAACTCGTTGGTCTTGATATTATTGTGATGTTATCTTTGACATTATGTGATGATGAATTCAATTTGAATCATCGGGCCACCTCTATCGTGTCACAGTATTTTAAACTATTATGACAAAATCGTTAATATATGCGAGTAAGAAACTTTATCAAATTCAAACCCCAACTTCACGACCGGTAAGTTCAGGGTCAGTGCGTGCGACATCAGAGAATATATTACTGTATTATTTCGCAACATATGACAGGCTTATAAACAGATATGATATAACACTATTTTTTACCTAACAGTATAATAGGAAAATTGTGCAGAATTATTATCGGGATACATTAAAAAAAAATTTAGGCCACTTCCTCAATACTTCAGCTGGTTTATAACACAATAGTCTTACTTTAACAATCAATAAAAGCGATTGATTAAAGTTTAATTACCACGAAAAAATTATGAACTTTTTCGAAAAATTTTCGTATATGAAAACTTATTTTTTGTTTCCATTATTATATCTTCTGAAGCTCACGACTCATGTCACATTGAATAATAATAAAACCATAAAAAGGTCAACAAACATCGCATATTACTGTGTCTTATAATATGTTAAAAACTTCACTGTATATTCGACAAGGACGCGTCGAGTTATTTACGATGTTTTGTCATGTTTCATACGTTTAACACACACACAGACGTACATACACACAAAGCAGGATATACTTAAAGTTACATCTTAAAATTACACAATGTGAAAAACTGGCAAGGAAACTCAGAAATCTTATGATATAAGACTTATCTTAAATGAAATGTAAAAAAATTGAATTATGAGACCAAATTGTATTCAGAATTACCAACAAATTTTTACGAAGCGTGAATTTCAGTTACAAAACAAAATGTTCACAGAAAATATTTTAAGGCAATGAATATATGTATTATGCTCTGCTCTATTGTTCGGTAGCCCACTGGCCGCTTGACTAGGGCGTGGTCGGGGGTCAAATCGACCATGTCGTTTTATTTCGCACTGAACGACACGGTTTAATATGTAACATGTTCATAAAATTTCCTTAACCCTTAAGTCATTCAATGCTCTATATGCGCTACGAATCTTCACGTTGTTCGTCGCTTAAATTTCCACTTGTTCTCTACTACCGTTTCTAGAACATTCGGAGCGGGTGAAGAAAGTCATTGCAACACTTTTCTTATAAGAAGCAAGCGCACCAACAGTTCAGACGGGCGTTGGAGTACAGGAACACAACGACTAAATAACGTCCTCGTAACAACTCTCTTACACAAGCCTACCAAAATGTGAACGATACCTTATAATTTGCTAATCACTACATGTACATAATATAATAAATACGTGGTGTTTCGAAAACGTCGCATTCAAACACGTACCCGGCCCGCAAGCTCGTCCGTCACACACAACACGACGGGCATCAATCAAAATCGCACAAAGGTAAGTATGCTAATCAGTTGCATATAATTTCTGTTACGCTGTGGCAAGACTAATTAAGTTTCTATTATGCGGCTTGCATTACGACGCTTATGAGATACTGGTACGTACTTACAGACATACACGACTAGTATTCCAAAGTTTAGATACTCGGAGGCCTAAGAATGCTATTTATTCGTTTTATGTCGTGAAAGGCAAGTCCATTTTGAATGTCATTTTTGATTCAGTACGTGACATTTCAAAATTGTATTGAAGACGATGCAATACTTTAATTATATATTCAAAGTGCTTAAATATATTCAAAGACCTCAGATCTATTGGCACATAGAAAACATATGAGATAATCAGCAAATAGACATTATTGTTTCTTGGATAGCAAGATTAATAGAAGGCTAGCTTCCGTGTGCGGGGACGTTAAAAATTTGAGCATATCATTATTATCAATTACTGGCACTCAACAGCCTTAAAGTCTTCAGATAATTTTAAACCATGCCACAAGCTAGATTACCACTATATTCAGCATTTATTATTTGTATTAGGCCAGCATTACCTATTAATTATGTCCTATGCCACTTTTAATAGCAGGAAATAATTCTTTGCCTCGCATTCCGTCTTATAATGGCCTCAAGGTACTCTTCCCCAGTGAAAAAAAAATTATTTGTCGCAATTAATCTGTCGTAATATACCTAATAGTTAATATATTCCCCCGCTAGCACGGTTATCATAACCAAAAATATCAACATATTCATAGCCTCGGTACCTTTTAAGTTAAATACAATTTGGTCTTAAAACATTCCTTAACTTTTAATCTTAACCTAGAGTCTTATGGCCGGAATTTCATCCTCAATTTACGAATAGCGAAAAATGACACAGATGAGAGGAAAAGGAAATTCCAGCCATTTATCGACGGGACAGCACCGCCAAATTTTGGTAACAAAATATAACACTCATTAAAAACCATAGACATTTAAATATATAAAAAATGAAACAAAAAGCTTGCATTCGTTTCGTGCTATGTAATAAGGTCAGAGCGCGGGTAGACGGACAAAATTCGTTTTTAGGGACTCGTTGACAATTCAAGACGTGAAATACATGCCGTAATTGTGAATTACAATAAAGATTAGCAATCAATTTAAAAAATTTATATCTATGGCTTTCAGAATCTTATAAATTGGAGTTTGGAAGGTATTTGAATGGTGTTTTATTATTAAATTATAATAAGTACATGAAATTGGTACAAACCTTGCGATACTTTCATGTCAAGTATGTCTGAATATCGTCTTCTCTCCTTGTCACTCTCCGTGGATGTCTCCCTCTCGCTCGACTCCCTCGTCGGCTTCAACAGCACTGCTTTCTTCCGTCTCAACTTGTTCACCACCCCGTTCTCCCCCTTATCCGGGACCTGTTTATGGTCCCTTTTAAACCACATCATACCGACCATAGAATCAATCGGCGACCGTACGAATCATAGGTTCGGCGAGCGAATGAATCTCACGAACCACGCTGACAACTGCAGCAACATCGGCTCAGCTGCAGCGAGCGACGTGAATGATCCTGACCATCCGTAACTTCGTTCGTTCAACGAACGGAGTCGAACTGTACTAAATCGTCAACCGCTGGATCAACGATCTATCCGTCAACAAGAACCACTACGTTATCACTAGTTCACAATTTGTTCTTGTTTTTTGTTAAACATTTATTAAACACACAATATCACGATGTTGTTGGCACGGAGCCTTTCTTGGCGCACACTACGCGTGTAACACTGAAAACTGATTAATGACGATGACGCTCTTGGCTTTCAGCGCTACCTAGCGTCTAAACTATATTTGGCGGGAAACTAACATCAGCGCATTTGATCTGGAATGCCATCAATCTAAAGCGATTTTGATAAATGTAACTATTTATCAAAAGGGAACAGGTATTGTCGCTTGTCATTTTTGAGTATAATATGTAATATAAATAGTTTTTTTGTTCTGAGAATTTTAGTATTCTTAAGAGTAAATACGATGATAAACAACCATGTTGTATGTGTAATATTTGTAATTATATGTTTCCATATATAAATACTTAGGTACAGACGAAGAATGAAGTATTATGAATGACAAAGTAAATAATGTATACTTCCAATGATTCAACGCTTCGAATCAATTCTAAAATGTGTAAATTAAAGTGTTTATAAAAGTATAAAACTACGACAAAATTTACGAGTAACACAAAACCCACGTTCCGCTGACTGACAATATGAATCACGGCTGAGCATGTCTGTCGTTGAAAGCATTACCGATCTACTAATTACTCGTGTAAACTTACAATTAGTCCATTGCTGATGGAGTGGAATCACTAGACCGTCGATAACCAAGATACTTTACTGAACATCATATCGTTTCATACATTGTGAGCTAATATGACAGATATATCGGAATTTTAAAAAAATGTGCATACACACGCACGCGACTCTTCGTACACCGCGTACATATTATGCATAAAATAAATTGTGAATTAATTTTAGCCGCGTCTCGAGTGTGCGCTCGTTCTAAGAATACGCACCACGTACCCACGTATTATACACTGTGAACGTAGCGATCGGAACATTACAGCGCCTACCTAAGGTATGCTGTTTGCTGCGACCGAAATAAGATTGTTTATCTAGTCGACGTACAACCCGGGACACATTGATGCATTGTTTTGTTGTAAGTAAACAGTTGTACGTGTACTAGGTGGCTACCGAAACAATGTTCGAGTCCATAGTACCTTCTATCGACGAGGATAAGTTTGACGATATGAATGATAGCAGCTGCAAATATGTAGCTGTGGGTAAGAGGCTTGACAATATGAATACGTGCATGGCTGCGTAAGGAAAAGCGTTGATAATTGCGCTCACGGTGATGCGCAAGGCTAACTAATAGTCTATCCATGTCCGCCATACCAATAAGTTTTATTACCTAAAAGAGGGCAGATTTACCTAAAAGAATACGGGTAAAGATTCAGATACCTATCTCTAATCTTTCAGACCTAACATATTTCTTCTACATTAATCACTCTCTTCATGTTACTTTCGGAGACTTCTGACACCCTCAACAACCAGAATCTGTGCTTTGTTGCCATGATAGATGAAAGTCTTCGTATCCTTTACCTCTTTCGTCAGCCACCCGCTTGCTAATGATTTCAGAATTAATTTTAATGCTTGTTTCGTAACAATACGATATATATAAATAGCTGATTATTTTTAAACATGTCGCGAATGCGCTCCGGCTAAAAATACATCTACAATGTACATATGTATATATATACGTAAGTACGTATGTATGTATGTGAAGTCCAACCGATCGACGTTCATTATGCACATACTGATGCAGCTGAGGGACTTTATGTTTCACATACATACATCCATGTTATTGTCCCGAAGGATTTCGATGCACCGTGTTGCTTCTAATCCCTCTTGTTAACAACAGTTGATTCGGGAGGGGGTGAATTATCATTATCATTAAACCTTATATCGTTCATCTGTTCGAATGTTGGATAAGGGTTTCCTATCAGCATGAAAAGGATAAATACCATAGTATACCACGCTGGCCAATTGAATTAGATATCATAGTTACCTAGATACATATAATCGCAGGCGACGCTGAAGAGGAACTTATTAGGCTGAAGCGAGTAAGTCTGTAGCGACTAAATTACTTTTAGGGGGAACAAAGACAGCGTAAACCCAGGAGGAGAGGACCGCGGGGCAGTCTTCAGAACAAACTCACTTTCACTGACGCTGCCCCGCTCCGCACGAGGGTCGTAGTGACCTAGTAGGGTGTAGATTCCGGACAATCGGCCTGTCAAGGGTTTCAATGAGAACTGAACTTTATTTATCTATCCAGGAATTAACCCTCCATACCTGACACATCCTAGTGTAAACACCAATAAGACACTGGGTTTACAAGTGTCATGTTGTTGATAATAATAATAAATTATATCTATTTACCATATTATTAATACGGCCATAACCTGGAGCCCCTTCATTACCATGGCGCGTGTATGAAGGGCGCGATGTAGGTACATACATATAAAAGTAGAACGTTGTCAGGTCTGAAAGGTTACAATTTCTTGCATTTTGGTAATCTACATGTCAAGATATATTGATAATATGTACATACATTGCATAAGCAATACGAATGGAATGGAAAATAGTCGTTTGATTGTTACACGGAGACGCGGATACTTAATGTAATGTGTGTAGTGTACGTACAGTGTGTGTAAACTGTGTGTATTTAAAAGGGTGTGTGTCGCGTGTGTGTAGGTAGCGCATACACGCTTCTCTCGCAACGGAGGCGCGGAAGTGGAGCGGCGAGTGGAGCGGCGAGCGGGGCGGACGGCCGACATCCGAATCGCTTCCGCCCGCCCGCGCACGTCCTGCGCCCGACACAAACACACACACAGACAACAATAATATCTGTAGAACTAAGCTTGCTGATGGTTCCTTACTACTGTCGCAATGACAGCAGACACTTGCTGGGAACTCTCAAATTATAGGTACTAATCGAAGTTCATTTCGGGGTACCGGCGGTGAATGAGTTTGAGTTCGAACTGTTGAGGCACCTTTAAATGTGTGTTTATAAAAAGATGACATAATTTCTATGAATAACTAAAAGAAATCCTGGTATATATTGGGTAACATAAATTTATTTTATGGCATATATTCATTCTTCCTTTCGCTCCGTCGTTCACTTGGCACTTAACGTTTAAAGATGATTTGTATATATATGATGTGTTCGGGTGTGTATATATATTATTGTAATAGATATCTATGTAATGCCAGCTTAAAAATAAGATACAGTTACATGAATCTATTGTAAGTTCTTGATGTAAATAACGTTTTATGTACATATATACAATCGTGACACTAAAACTAACCTGTAGATAGAAAAATGCAAAGTTCTCGGGCGACACCGATTGTTTTCTAGTTAGCTTCAGATAGCCTGCAAATACGATAACTATGTTAATTATAAAAAAAAATCATAATAATTATATTTACTACTTGAATTCTTTATGTTCACCGATTTTCCTTTCATTATATTATTAAAATAGTTCGCATAGTGATACAATTAAATGGTGTGCATTTAATTATGAAGATTGCGTAATTACACATACAGAACAGTTAGATTCTAGAATTATAATTTTAATTTGATTTTATGTTTGATAACATGAATCAAATTGAAATCGTAATATGACGTAAACATTAATTTAAAAATTATTCACCTACCTTCATTAATTAACTTTATAAACACGTATAGGTACGTAAATAGGAAAAAGGTAAATAGAGAAAAGCACGTAAACTCGTAATGAAATTCCAACCCTCCCAAAACACTTCAGTCGGGAGGCTATTAAAAAAATAAACTACGAGCAAACAGCATTTGCTCGCAGACGGGAGAGTCGGGAGCCAGGGGGTGAGTGTAAAAAATGCTATAGAAAAGTATGTGTATTGGCAAGTACGGAAGTAGAATATGAAAACACTGTCGAAGCGTTAGCGATAAACATGTCTGTTTAATGTTGTTAAACTTTTTCTACGGCCGAAAAAATCATTTAAAAAATTTCGATAAAAATAGAACAACGTCTAGTTATGAAATAAATTATTTAAAAAAAATCTATGTAAATAACGGTGATAGGAAAAACTCAGTTCTTCGACTTCCAAAACTAATACAAAACAAGTACATAAACGATAAATATAATTTGTATCCAGGTGTGATTATCCTATAAAATATTCATGTCCTTTCGTTCTTTAAACCATAAAATAGGTGAAAACTATGATGTAGAAGTTACGCATGAAACTTATATTGATAGTCGAAGACACGAAGATTTTTGTCTCCGTGTCGTGGACTCATTTTAGTGATCAATAAAACAATTAATATGTATTGGTAAGGTTTAAATACGGGTCCTAGTGGCGAGCCCTGCCTATGTTAAGCAGGGCAAGTACATATGTATGTAGTGAAAAGAGTGAAATAACTGACATTGTTCGGATTCACTATCAACTTATTACACTGATAGGAAATTTATTCATCATCGCCGAAATCCTCTGTTCTTGTCTATTCCGCAAATAGACAAGATTCGGTCTAAAAATATCTCCTAAAAACCCTCGTCAAATAAGGCGTTCGTGTATTTGTCATGATAATTACTTCGCACGTCTCGTCGCGTCCTATTGCGAAAAATAAAATTAATTGGGTCAAAAAAATATGTATTTCACGGAAATGTTCCTTGAATTCAAGTCCATCCGCAGTAATTATCATGGTACGATAAACATCGTCCAATTAACATCTTAATTTGCAACAGATCTAGGAAAAAATGATTTTTAATTTTTCAAAGTGTAGACGATAAAAACAATGAGAAGTCCGCTCAGAGAATTAGGAAGTTATTATTTTAGACGCTGCAAGCTAATGATTATAAAAAAATCAATGATGACAAAAATGACAAAACACAAGTAGGTAACATCAAATGTCTCTTCCACAGTCTACCCGTACCAATCTCCTTCCAAATCGTCTTGAGGCAAAAGACGAGAATAGAAACATTTAAAAGATAAGCGTTCCGTTATATAAACAGGAAAATGTAAGGCAGATGTTCATTACCTACACAAGTGTATATTTACTGCCCTTCAGAGCAAGACCTCTCGTTAGGCGAAGGATGACGTGAGGATAATCGAAATGGTTAAAGGCACAATACATACAATACATTTTTGATCCTGTTATGCTTGAATGAAATTAATTTTAATTTATCAATATAGGTATATAATTATTGCTCTTAATCTTTTGCAGTCTGAAACGCCACCCGAGTCCAACAGCCTAGCGACAAAAGGGTTGATAGGGATGGTGAATTAAAAAAGATAATGTCATGACTATTATTGCCATACGCCGGGCACAAATTCATACTCCGTGCCAGGGTAATTCAAGTTAGAAAATCCGATAATAAACCTTACACTATTAGAACATTCGAGAATATCCACAAGTATTGAATATTTGGACTGTTCCAGCACCTCTGTATGGGCAATTTAGTGTACACGAATCAAACTTATTCATAGACATATACAAATTTCACGTTGGACAAAGAATGATCAGCGAACGTCGGCCTTGAGTTTCGGCGAACATTCTAGTGAACTTGACCAAACGAAAAAAGAGCAAAAAAAAGAAGCCACAAAACCTAAATATTAAATATTACCGTGATCGTCGCGTGTGTATGAAAAGAGCGATGAATGTAGACTACATAGTGAGTCACTCGGTGATTTGTGCCTACCCCTTAAACAACCGGGCGTTATAATATAATGATTATTATTAACATTGAATTATCCGTAATATATAAAAATATAACCACTATAACTTTCATACTAGCGAAAACAAGCCGCTGTCGAGTAAAAAAAAATTAAACACGCAAGTGTAATAATCGTAGATATCCTTTGAAGAAAATAACATAAAGCTATGTTATAATTATAATAATAACATAATATGTATCGGCAAGTATTATTCAATATTCGTGTGTCACAAAAAGCCACGTAGACATGACAATGACATTGATACAATTAGTCACAGCTCTAGCGGCGCGGCGTCCGGTCGGGGCTTTGTGAATGTGATAAATAGACTTGATCACATTTGAATACATAATTTACTTTGTATATCGTCAGAAATATATAAACAATCTATTTTTATGAAGGTTGTATTAATCACTGCAAAATATACATATCTCAAAACGCTCAAAATAAATTATATACACGAATAGGTACACCGTCATACGAGGATATCACTAACAGGTATTGCGCTTTGAAATGGAATATTGTCAAGATAAAAACTTTGTAGTTTCTAGACTCTGACGTCTTTTAACCATACTCGTGGATTACCACGAAGTGCTAGCTTAATTTATGAACAGTAGGTACATTTCATAAAGTGATACTTGATACGGTTAAAAATCATATCTTTTCTTTTTCTTTTTATTATATTCAAAGTATAACAATTCATTTCCGTGTCTAGTCCAAACTCTCTATTAAACTAAATTATTTTTATTTCGTTATGAAAACCAACCAGAGCCCTTTCCAAATATACGCGTGTGATATTTTATTAATTAATATTCATTGAAAACTTGATACATTGTTCACATCTTGAAATTATTACTAAACTTTACAAAACATATGAAATCATACCGAAAGATATCCACTTCTGAAAATGAACTCTGCCACGTTCGGTCAATATACGAAAGACCTTGGTGAAGACAACAATATTGGCTGAAACGATGGTATTTCGGCAGTTATTTCAGTTTTAAACATAACCAAACAAATCCGATGATCGTTTATTTACCACGCGCTCAAGATCAAGAACGGGCTGGTTCGCGAAGCGGCTAGCGATTGAAACGATAGATAATGTCTCGAGCGACGATCGACACGAAACATGAACACACAGCTTGGTGCACACACACACAACGATACACCACAGACATCGAATTAGCCGCGGAAGCGCATCCTGTTCTCCCCCATCCACCCCCACTGCGGCGCTTTTAGAAAGCATCTCCCGCGGGGGTAGATTGTTACTGTGTTTAAGGGGTAGTTACTGGTTATTTTTGATTTGAATGTATATATTAAGAGTAAGTATTGAATGACGGAACATTTTTAATGTTTATATATAAGCAGCTTTTTAGTGCACAGATTTTTTAAAAATATCTAGAATTTTATTGGCAATTGAAATAATGGAATTGGTTGAATTTACAAGAAAATAACAACGCCGTTGCCGAATACACTCAGACAAAAGAACTTGAGCCGATTACAGACATTAATATTATGAGTTACTTCTAAGTTAACCATCAGCCTGTTCGTTACACCAAACCATTTTTTTTAATGTCACACGGAAATATCTTGAACCCTACCCTTAAATTAACCCCAACACTAATGAAATAAAAGAGGAAAGTTTGCTTGCGATGTATTTATGATAGGTGGTAGATGGGGTCACAATTGTAACGATGGGTTTGTTTTGCATTCTGCAAAGTCCGGGGTTGTGAGTTCGAATCCTACGTTAAACAATCATTTTCTTGTTAATCGCGAGTGTTTAATGCTTTTTATGTAGTATGATTTACATGTATAAACATATTTAAATAAATGGTCTACACATGCGTAGATTAAAACAGCACACGGTCTGCCTAATTTGGGATTCATCTCATCCGTTGTATGAAGTTGGCAGAATATAATATTACAATATTATTAATATTATGATTATCACGGTATGACACAATAAAGATAAATCTAAAAGGGGAGTGATGCAATAATACCGATATTGCTCTATTATTACACATCGGAAGTGTGTATTGGATGTGTAATGGATGAAGACATTTTGAGAGGCGCTCTCGTGCGGAGCGCGCGGTGCATGCGACCAGATAATAGTAATTTGTTTTAAGTGCCCATTACTAGCGCTGGCCCGGCTCTAGTAATGGATTCGGCGCTGCCACCGGCAATGCCGCTCGATAGCTGCTGCTTTCCGAGAATTTAGCTTCATACATATATCACGATGATTCTTACATATAGAGAGAATGTCAAATGAACGACGTTAGGTGTGTATTTTCCCGAAGCGGTAGGCAGGGGAGTGTAAGACACTCCCGCGACACACCAGTTACATTGTACGTCCCATGGAATAGGGCATAAGCCTATTGCCACACACCTGGCACAAATCCAGACTCCTAGCTACAACGGCGAATTTCAAATCAGAAAAACCCAATAATACTTTATGACAAGATGACAGATGAAAGAATGACAAAGCTGGTATAAAGTGCGAATTTTGATGGATATAGTTATTGTAGGAGACTCACGTGCCTTGACCAAGTAGGTCAGATACTGACTGATGCGCTAGTAAAAAGTCCCCGTAACCAGCTGGCCTGTATGAAGAGAGTGTTGAATGTACAAACACATACGGTCTGTATGGATGGAGGAGATATTTGGCACTTGCTGTTCGCTACCTACCTCGTAAGAGACCAGGTCTGACATATAATAATAATAAAACCTAGGTACACAAATCAGGCATTCCGATGTCGGACGTTTTCCTGCTGCCCACTCGTCTGTGGAAATGTTTCGGTTTTGGTTTATCGTAACGCTGGCACCACAAGGCTGACCGAGCATGTGCTCAACATACACTTCTAAATACACACATATACAGATAACTATGCAGCTACACGTTATCATTACATTACCGAAAATTTAATAAGATATTGCTATAAATCGGCTAACCCTTTTTGTTTCAAATTCTTTTTACCGTTTAAAATAAACTCCGATGCTGGCCAGTATTAATGTACATCAGCGGGAAGAAGGCTCGTGGAGGGTTATATTTGGCGTCGATCACGGTACATCGCGTCTTGACTGACAGCGTGTCATCCCGACTCACCGTATCACAATGCGGACATTAGAGAACAACTCGAGATTCCATCAATTTAAACCTTAACCACTCAATAATAGTGATCACAAGAAGCGCCATCGCGAGTTGAAATTGAACAAAAGCGAGCGAGATCGTATTATGACGGCGGCCGTTGTAATTAAAATCTTCATCACAAAGAGATTTCATAGACGTCTAACGATAATAGATCCATTGACAATAATAAAAATACGTCAAGAGATATTCGTTCAACCAATGTCACTACGAATGTACTGAACAGAGACGCGAGAACGATTCTGGCAGTGTCCGTTCTTAGCGAGGCGACTGATATTAGAGCTGACAATGTAAGAATTTTACGTAACGAAATTACATCGAGAGATGTATATCTGAGTTAATTAAAAGTGAAAGTCTTTCCTTAGATTGTGGAAGCTTTTGTTGCTGAAATAGATAACAATGGGGAAAGATAGCTTTCTGATGGTGAATGGTAGATGACTATTTTCATTGAAATTAAACACTTTCATAAATGTTTAGCAAATATTTTATAAACAGAACATTATGACAATCAACCAATTGATAAATATATAACATACATTCTAAATACATAATTATAAAGAATTTACTGTTAGATATATATCAAAACCCTCGTATATACGACACAAATGTTGGTGCTTAATAGGAATATTATCCAAGACCTCCATGACCACAGGAGAGCAAAAATAAAAATAGAATAAAAACAAACAAAATAAGGAATAAAAAATGAACAGAGTGAATGTACGTAATAGAAGGACTACAAGTGTATGTTGAAATTGGAAAAAGAGCCGTCGAGTGTGACAAGAGCTCAGATATAAAGGGCGAAAGATAAAAAGGAGAAAACACAGACCTGGCTAGAAATTAAAAGAAAAAAAAAACCACATACTGTCCGGCTCAGTTAAATTGAATTTAATTCTTCGCAAATCATATGAGGAATTCTGCAGTACGGATCAATTTATTTAATAGAAACGGTTATATTGAAATACGTACAATAAAATATATATTAAAGCAATCAATGTACGATTTACGGCAATAGATAATTCTAAGCCATACAGAATCGCAATGTTAATTTGGTTATAATTTACGATTATATGGTCACATCAGGTCCATCGGTCTTTGTAATCCAGATTCATCCAGATGTGATTGATATCTGTCCATTAATGTGAAACTTTCATTTGAAGTAGAAATGCTAAGGACTTAAAGTGTTAGTAGGTCTGTTAAAGAGGTTCCATATTGTGCCGCTAAGCAGCAAAGATTTGCACTGCTGAGCACGAAACATCCCAAGCTACTGTACATATGTAGAGACGCATCAATCGCCGGTCTTCATAAGACATTGAATCCAGGTTTAGACACGGCACAGTATGAGTGGCCTACGTGTCCATATACCACTTCTCCAACAATAGAAAAAAAAACTTAATGTATTTGTACAGTCATAACTTGCAAAAAACCCTAAAATAAATCCATATTGATTACAATGACACCCCGTTTCCCTTATTGTGTACGTCACAGCACGTGACATTGAACAGTTGATTCCGAACGCGGCAGGTGAACACAGCTGTGACAGGGGAAGGAAGAGAGGAGTAGGGGTGGATGCCCTGGTGAATGCGGAAGGGCAGTTAAAAGAACATGTGGTTAATGACAATTGTGGGACGATTGCGGACGTATACAAGAGATAATGTCTTTATAATAACGGTTATGGACCCCTTTTACTATTGAATCGTGGTATTCATTCAATACATATTCGAAATTAGCGAATGCCGATAAAATGAAACGAACTGAAATAATCTCATTGTAAATTACCATATATACGCATATTAGAAGAGACATTTAGTACTTGAGGCTGTTGGCCTACACCGTAAAGGAGCTTACGTGACGATATAATAATAATAACAAATGACAACATTTTCAATATAATTGTGAATTTCATATGAGAAAATGTTTTGAAGTAATAACAATAGTTATGAAGACATTATCTAAATTCTGTACATGCAAGCAACGTGTAACCAAAAATGACATCACTTGTTAGTCAAGAAACAAGTTAAGTTAAGAAATGACGCTACGCACATATTGTGGAGTGTTACCCTAAACAGTTATAAGCTGAAGTTCATATATATATAGCGGAAAAATCGTTTTTTTTGTAAAATATTTCTAATAAAACTTACTGTTACAGATTCCGTGATAAGAATTCTGTGAATCAGTGGCAACAATGTTGAATATATTAATGAAATGAAGTCATAAAAGAAAATCGAAATGATCATAAATCTATTTTTAAGAAAACAATATTGTAAAATTATAATAAACGTCCCCACATCACTGTAACAACAATATAACAGCCGTCATGTTTTCCAAACACAAAACGATAAAATTTTATCAAGGTGGAAGCAAAAAAACAAATTAAGAATAAGTAAAGAGACAAAAAATATATTATATAAAAATAATATAAAGCGACTACACATTCTTCAAGATTAACCGCACAAATCAGTTTGGAGGTTAGCGAGACGACGCACACAACTCACGAACGCGAGCCGGTTGTCGCTGGGAAAGATTCAAACGAGGCCGCGGAACGACGTAGGGACGGTGCTGCTATCGAAATAACATTGAATTCCTACGCTGATTCGGACTTGGGAAATATACATGGTCAGAAAAAGGTGTAAAATCCCAACATCTCATAACTGCAATTGATATTTACGCGGCAGATGGATTCAGGCGTAGATTCGTTGAAACAAGTAATACATTCTATCTATCAATGTGATTGTATAGATAAAATTGTACGTAATAAATAAGGATAAGCAAGTAAACATACGAAAAGTCCAGAATTTATTGCATTGACAACAACAGGAAATAACCTTTCGAGAGGAGAGCACCAAGACGCAAAATGAATTTTTATTTCATCTTTTGCATATGACTTTGTTCATTTGCGTGGGTATAAATAAAGATGTGGATCGTAACGTGAATGTAAAAATTACGCCGTACATAGTATTCTCTATATAAGTGGTAATTTATCCTATATGCATATGGAAAGCTATTTGAGTAATGAACGATTTAATGTACGAAGCACAGTAGGTTTTAGCGCCATAAAACGAATTGCTGACGTAGATGTGTTTACACGCTCCGGACCGGTACCATTCTTTTCTCTTAAAATGGAATGCGTGGAACAGTTGTTTCTTTGTTAAGCGCAGTCACGCATTAAACAAATAAAGAAATATGTAGACGCTAAATATAATATGCAAAAAACACGTCGTTAAGTTCTTGAACAGATTTAAAGCTATTGTAATCGTGTAATTAAGTTTCGAGTGCTGAGGAAAAATTTAAATAACACGACTTTAGTTACTTTAAAGGAAAATACAGCGGGGCATACATATTGATTATGTATATTTAACACGTGTCTATAATTGCTGGTGATATAATATGAATTGAAATTAGTTAGTCAAATAGGAAAAATACATATGGTGAGAAGATGCTGTGAATAGATCTAAATTTAAGCTGGCATTGATGGAAAGGTGAGAAGGGTGGATTATAATTGCTCCGGATATTCCGAGCGACGTCCTAATGAAGGAAGACGGCTCAAATTGTCGCTGCCTAAATATAGAAAATGACTTCGCTAATGACTGATTATAATGTTGCATCCTGACACTGTACCAGTGATTTTGATATTATAAATAATTAACACTTAACACATCGGTTGGTATTATATCGCGAACAGTAAATACTTATTGACCAAAAACCGTTGGTTGATTCATCAAAATAAAATAGAAAATAAAAATACATATATAATTTTGCCTGAAATTAGTAATAGTATGCTGAATAACACACTTATGAAACATGAATAATATTAGCACAAATTACCTGTATTGTCTCGACACCCACATAAAGTTTGACATTGAGTGCCAATTGGATAAACGCATCTATTATTAGCGGACCAGGAAAATATTATCTTGGCTTGTCGAACTACACCAGCAAATACCTACAGATATAATATAATATTAAACTTCAATCCGTAGGTACTTAAAGAATACAATAAATCCGCAGCAAATGTTATACCGCGGAAGAAATTTTTAAAAGAGAATATTCGAAAAATAAAGGCAATGATAAAAGGACGGAAATCAAAAACGAAACCGAACTAAATATATTAAATTATAAAATACAATTTTCGGGAAATCATGAAAAATACAGATTTGAAAATGGTCTAACGCATTTTTAAAAAGCGTCAAACAAAAATATGCTGTACGTATCGAACGTCCATTATCTCAGTATTTAACAAAACTAATTAAAACAAAAAAAGGATCAAAAGCGTGCCAATGGATGGTCTTATTTTTATTTCAATACAACAGGAGGTTGGGTAAGGATAAAAATAGAGGAGGCGGCTAGCGTACCCCGCACTCCCATAGCCGGAGTGGCGAATTATCACGATTGAGCCGGGCACATGTGCTACGGCGTGGCGGGGGTGACCTCATCTCGACAAATGGTAGTCGTGACACATCGGCTCGGCGGCTATGGGTTGTAATTGTTAGTGGAATTGTATGTTTAGATAAATTTGTATTGTTTCTATGTACGATTGAAGTAAATCACCGCATGGGTAAAGGCTTGAAGAGCTGCATTAAAAACGTACTTTTATATCTAACAACGATCTTGCTATTACTATCGGACATGACGACGCTGGTCAAAGCGAAATCATAATAACTTGCATTGTCATCTGTAGAACCTGCGTGTTGTTGTTAAAATATTACAGGACGACAGCAGTTTTTTTTTCCTAAATACCAATAACAGTATATCTAACCTCAGGTTTATATCAACATGGAAAGCATATATCTAGACGACAGCATTGGTTTTGATACATTGAGTCTTTATGAAAAAGTCATGAGTGTGAAACAACAGGCAAATATTCTAAAAAATGTAAATCCAAAACAGGAACTGACCCACCGATCAGGGGAATTTCAGAGTGTTACATTTGTCCTTATACGAAAAAATACGTTCAAGAAAACCACCAACTTTTAACAAATATAAAAGATATTTACATATAGAAGACGCGTGGACACGTAATAAATTTTCATTCGCTCGTTTGACTGGCCCGTTCGAACAGTGTTTCTGGTGCACATCATCGAAATTATTTCAAGTGATTCTAATTTAGTACTACTTTGTATGCTTTCTAAATCGCAGCGGCATCTTGTTACAACATTCTCGACGTTTCGAAACACAACGGATCGAACGTTAAAACATCAATATATTTGACACCGACCGCGGTGACATGAACAAACGATTGCATCAAAAAAATCAGTAAAGAACGTGTTACAGGAACAAAATGGTTATATTCATTGTATTGCAACGACCTCAGTGAGAAAGTAGAAGATGTAAAGCGATGGACATTCATATTATTGAACATGTAATCGAATCCTGTTCATGGAAATCATATCATTCTTCTATTGGTCATAGCTTCATAATAAACAGTTAATCAAAAATTTCGTTCATTTATTTACAAAGTTACGGCATATCGTACAATCTCAAATACTTTAAAAAACTTCAGAAACAGAAGAAAGAAAAGAAACCTTAAAGTATGCAACAATGTTTATCGCGGTACATCAAAAACCAAATCGAAGCTCTTAAGAGCGTCAGCGCGGCGAGAGCTGCGGGCGCGGCCGATAATAAGTTAAACGAGATAGCACGTGACAGATCACCCGTGAGTATGTATTGTTGTGTGTATAATTATGGCGTTCCATCAAGCGGTCGCGCTTTGATAAGATCCTGTTTAAAGTGTAACTCTAACGGTACGCGAGACGTAGGTCGATAGGAGCTAAGGTACGAGTGGAGTGGGTCCCCCATTGATGCATTCCTGAACTACGATATAATAAGTAGTACAGATGGGCGCGTTCTCGTTTCTAATTTCCATTTTAGACGGCGACACGAATTCGAGATTAGTTCGCTCGCTCCATGGTTTGAAGTTATAACCCTGTTCGACGTATCAAATGACGGATATAATCGTGATGTGTAATTCTTGTTCGGATAGCACGTACAAAATTACGTATTTCTTTTTCCATTCTTAAAAACAAAGTTTTGTGCGACATTAGAATAGGTACTAAAGATTATGAGATCATTACAACAATATCTGAATACATTTTAATAACAAGTCTCGATATACTAGCAAAGTCCGTTATTAAAACCGTATAGAAAAACATTTCACACTGTTAATTGGATCCAAGTACGTAGCACGTAATCTTTTTGAAATAACGAACAGAAAACATTTCACGGCCATCGTTTTTTATTGAAATCTTATTGGCTATTGCTTTTTAATGAAAGGTTTTGAGAAAAAGAAACACGTTAATGTCATAGATGTAATATTATGTCCTTTCGTAATCAAACTTTCAACATACAATCCAAGTTAATGTGTAAATGCGAATGTAACTCTTGAATAATTCTACTAACAACTTTATATGGAACCTGGTGGTATACCTGTGAAAAATATCGACCATTGATATACAATATTCTTTTGTTAATTCTTCACAAAGTGACACAAAGGATTGTAGGATTGTAATTGAGGCTTTTACATGAGTTGAATAAAAATGTAGGTACGCGAAAAAAATCGCGTGTTATAACTAGTTATCTTTTAAGTCATCCGTTGTCTCTCCTACCTATATCTGCATTTGAAACGACGCCTTTAAGAATTACCGTTTTGTTGCGTGAGTCTTAACTTTATTGTCGACTATGCAACTAAACACCTTTTAATCTGTCTTAAGCCAAACGAACGTAGAGAACGTCAGCAGCAATATCGACAGAAATCGTAAAACAAAAAGAAGGAGAGGAAGAAAAAAAAAACGAACAATCGGCACGTCCGCGTGGCGTGCGCGGCAGTCGCCGGCCGTATCGCGAACTATAATACGACGAAACATAAATAGAGTATGAGATCATGTGCTCGTACACGATGTAACGATCGTGGCCTACTGTTAGGTGTTCTTTTAAATTTTATAGGAACAGGCGTTAGATGTTTACCATTTGGGTTTAATATTATCATTTCGTGTACAAAGTTAATGGATGCTATTATAGATTCTATTTTAGTTAAGGCTAACATTAAAAGTGGTCATAAATGAGAACCTTGGCAAACCCCGCGTAATATGTTACTTAATATTTGATTCCCCTAATTTACGTACGTATTATTATATATTTACATGTATGTAATCCCAAATGGCTCTAATTTCAATTAAATATGGGTCAGATAAACAATACATAGTAAAAATTATCAATAAAATAAATAGAAAAATAGTAAATATTATCTTTACATTCAATTTCAATTCTTATCACTTCCAGTCAGTTATAACAATACCCTTATACAGATTTTGTTAACCGAAAATTCAATTTCTGAGATGGAACGTAAAACTGACTGCTCGTTGGTCGAGTAGTTGGAAGCGCGACTGCCGATCGGGAGACCCTGGGTTCAAATCCAGTACAATAGGTTCAATCTCGTCGGTTACTATTTTTCTAATTTAGAATTTCTAGTAGTGACTCGGAGTCTGTAACTGTGCCCGGTGTATGGCAATAGGCTCACCACCAATTCCAAGTCA
>DWME01002915.1:0-19615 GCA_018244795.1 Parelbella ahira ahira | reverse complement strand
TTTTTTTTTTTATAAATTCTAAGGTGTGCAGGTTTCCTCACGATGTTTTCCTTCACCGTTAGCAAGTGACATTTAAAGTTAAAACGCACTATTATAAAGAGGTGCGCGCCATGGATTCGAACCCAGGACCCCCGGAATGAGAGGCTGAATTTTTAACCACTAGGCTAGGCTTTTAAAAAAGTTAGAAGATAAATAGGTATTAATTAATTCACATCATCGCGTCATATCATCAGCCTAAGTTCACTACTGGACATAGGCCTCCCTCGAGGCGTTTTTCCTCGTAATTGTTTGCCTATAATTAATTAATTGTTTTTGTACAAATATAACGATGTGAATAGCCGACGCCCTATTAATTTAAATATTATTATTTTATCATTAATGGTAACCGTTTTTTACACGTTCTCCTACATGGAACTATACGTTAAGTAGCTGATGCCTGTTCCAACATGAACAAGATTTTTTTAAGTTATAGACCCCACTCACTAATGTGATTACACTTATTCACTCACTTTATTTGAATATAAACATACTGAAACACAAAGGACGTAGGGCGCCCTCCAGGCAGGTGGAGTGACGATATAGGCAAAGTGGCTGGCAGTGGTTGGATGCGAACAGCTGAAGTTCGAGCTTAGTGGCGTGCCATTGGAGAGGCCTATGTCCAGCAGTGGAGGGGAGTAGGCTGATGATGAAGATGATGAAACACCAAAAATGTTATTTTTCATTCCGTCTGAACTTACATCTTTGTAAATGAAAGCTGAATTTAACCCTTCATAAACATTTATTCTTCTTTACAATTTGACAGCTTCAATACACGTTTGCGTCAAGTGTCATTCTTCAACGTGCGTATGAGATGATAACCAATCATATGTTGTAATTACAACCACACAATTATTAATATTATGGCTGCAAAATAATATAACACATTGTTTATTACCTTTGCATTTTCTAATGTATTACTAATCACTAGCGATGTACTGGTCAAAGTACCATACGACCCCTCCCCTACTCCATAAATTTTTTATTTGAACATAACTCACGTTTTTATGTCAAAGAGAATATTTTCAAATCTATGCTTCTCTTTGCTCATAGACTATTATGACTGACGTTTCCGGTGTCAACGCAAACAGAATATTATGTTACCTATTTCGTTTATTTATAACGTATATTATATACAAATATCAATTATCTGCACATCGTCTGGACGTAAGCTTAAAGTTCTCCGTTATCAGGATATTCTTAAAAAGATTAACTAAAATGTATCTTGACGTATGTATATATAATATGTAGTAGATTGATGTGTGTCAGTCGAAATTTACGCAAAAGTATATAGGGACGCTAATAATAATGTATACTCAATTACAGGTATACATTTTGGGCGGCTATTAGGTCTAATTAATTTGTATTCATCCCGCTAGGCGCGGCTCGAGGTCAAATTATAAATGACGTACATCCATTTCTCAGTCGTTCATATGGAAATTAATACTATTAATTGGACTCATCGCGAATATTAAACAAATTAACTTCTTTGAAAGAACACACGAACGAACTATTCCATTCGTGACTGGGAATGATATCACCGTTTTATTTAAAGGGTTTTCCGTCTACACATTAGTTATACAGATCTATGGTTTAAAACTCATAGTAATTCGTTTTCCTCTTTGCACGTTTAATTACTTGTTTAAAAGCTTAGGTAATTTAAATATGTTTTTAACACCACCACACATTATGACCTCAAGCAGGACTTGCGCCACATTATATATGACAAAATATGATTTTCTGTCTAGTTTCAGAAGATTCTAATCATGCCTGAACTGCGTATTCACAACACGTACATCAATTTTGTCGTCAAAGCAATAGTTTTTACAGTTTATCATCCATATCTTGTATCTATTTTGGTTTTGTGACCGGTGAATGGCAATAGGCTCACCCACCCCCTATTCCATGAGACTTAAAAGTAACTGGTGAAACGTGGGAATACAGTATACTCCTCTGCCTACACCTTCAGGGATTACAGGCGAGAAGTCACGTTTACGTTATGACTTATATCTTAATCGTACAGAAATGGAACGTAGATCGAATTCATAAGATCTGAATATATATTGATACTTAGGAATTTGCGAATGCGATAACTATGAAAAGGACGATTTTTTTCATAAATACAAATCACGGCAGCAAGTGGCGGTCCTTCCGTGACTGGCATCATAAATTTTGTGACCTACTAAGCTGGCGCCTCACACTTTTTCATGGTTATGGATGTTCTCAATATCGATAACGAGTGAACGTCATTTTTTATTTGTTATTTACAGCGTCGAAAAGAGTGAAGAAATTGCACTAAAGGTTTATATTATTTTGATATGCGTATATTAATTAGGGAAACACATTAATGTCTATGTCATTATTTACAGTTTTTGAGATATACACGATATATTTGGCGTTTGTTACTTAACACTATTGGCAGATTTGGCAATTCGCCTACCCAGGTATTAACCTAGCATGATGGTATAATAATTATTGTTAACCTACAGCAGATATGAAAGCCGACAGCACAGTATTCAATTGTTCTTTATCATGACACTCATTTGATAATGATAAGGTGTTCATACAATTTAATTTAACATTACTCATTGAGCTAGATAGCATCGGGTGTTAAGTTTTATCATCTACCGTGAAACTGTGTATTATCTGTGCACGCACTGGTTACTATAATTTACGCACTAACTAAGGTACCATCGGTTAAAGCAAAACTATTGATGGCCTGCAAAGCTGCAATAGGCGTTAGTGTTGCCAGTCACGCGAACTCAGGCTCTGGAGACTCGATAACAATATATTGATTGAAAATAAGTGTCTTTTAGTGCCATTACGAACATCTCAAAGTCTCAAGTCGGTCGATGAGACTGATTGTTTTTAATTTATGTTTTTAATACACTCGCCCAGATAACAATAAATTTCGCTCCTCTTAAAGCTGTGCTTTTTACCAGAATAGGCATGATAATATGCTTCAAGCAAACAATGTAATTGAAGTGCCCTTATAACTCTTCTCGGCTTGTTCAGACCACAGAAAAAGGGCAGGAAAATGTTCTAATTAACTGGTTGTTCGCGACGTTTCTTTACAACGTGCAATCAAATTGTATCTTAACATTCGTTGTATTTTCCTGCTGTTCCTGCTGTTCTCTATTTCGCTTACAAACAAGTTATGTGCGATGGCTTGCTTTATATCTGAAAACATGACATAAAAAAGCGATATCTGAATAAGCATATATCTATGTATACATATACGTAGATTATCAGTCGTTTGATAACAATAACACGGGCTCTCTTCAATCCTACTTTGGGATCAAATGGGCTTGTGTTGCGAAGTGCTATCTATTTATTTAATAATGAAGATTTGTTTTTTTATTTATTATAAATAAATCCTAATAACTTTTTTTCACAGATGGATGGCGCCCGTGAGCCTCGCTATACACGCGCCGGGCGACGACATGGTGCCCACTGTGAACAGCATCAGGTACCTTCGCGACTGCCTCGGCAACGACCTGATCAGGCAGTTCGTCACCTTCCACATCTTCTTCGCCTATAAACATGTGCCTAGTAAGGTTTGTATTTAAAACAATCAAACATTAATAAAATTAAATAAGTAAATGACTAGTGTGGGGGTAGGTGCCCCTGTAGGTAATAAAGCAATCTCTATAATCATGACACAATCAGCAATTTTGAAATGTTAAGTTAATAAAAGATTCATTTAAGTGATTTTCTTAAAAATTCGAATGGGAATGACGATACATTAAATGTTTGATAAGTTTCATTCCTATAATTATTTTATTTATACTCGAATATTTTGGGATCGCGGGCAGTTTATTGACAATACAATACCGAAAAGGCAATGACGTATTCTCAATGTTTTGTCTCTATTAGATTCCAGACCCAGACAGCTTCCTCTCGTCTCCATACAACTGCACAACCAAGCCGCCCTACAACGTGAACGCGAGCACGACCTACATGAAGATCAAGAGTCTCCTGTATCCAGTGAATGTTGCCAGGAACATCGCTCGGGATGCCGCACTGACTCACTTCGTACTCCCGTCGGATATAGAACTGTACCCCAGTCCGAACCTGATACCGAGGTTTTTAAACATGATCGCAAGAAACGCCAAACCGTTGAACACCTCTCAGAACCCTAGAGTCTTTCCGATTAGCATCTTCGAAGTTGATGCCAAAGTTCGAGTGAGTTTCTTTCCTTATTCATTTTTTAAATAAAGTAAAACCCAACACTTGTTATCCCCGAAGGGGAAGAGAGGGGAGTGTAGGCTTCCACGTTTCACCACTTAAGTGTACGTCAAACCGTGAGTCTATTACCGTACATCGAGGAAAGATCCAAATTCCGAGGCATTACTAGAAAATCTAAGTTTGAAAAATCCAATATTACCCGACCAGGCTATCAAACCCAAAACCTCTCAATCAGCAATCGCGCTTGCAACCAGACGACCAACGAGGCAGTCAAGTATTTAAATATATATAAAAAAAATCCATTAAACAGACAACTCTTTATGGATGCAGCATATGTGTCGATGCCAATTGTTCATGTAACTGTTACAGTAGATAAAACTATTACGAAAGTAGTTACCGAGATGCGCTCTTTCCGGTATGCATAACATGAGATTTAAAATGCCAACAGTCAAATGGCCATAAAAAAGGAAAGATGCTGCATAATAAATTACAATGTAAATGGGCTGCGTCCGCGCGCGTACGGGCAAATACTCTGTCTCGTCTGTAACCATTATGACGTTTAACCATCATTCAACTGTCAGTAATAGTTTTTTTACGCAAACTAATTCAATATAATTATTAGTTACGATTAAAAACTTCTCTATTAAGTTGGTTAGTGATGCTATTATTTTTATTAAGTGCTTGTACTATTTCTTTGAGAAGATTTATTGATTTATCTAGAAAGTTCCTTGTGTACAAAACTGTTTTAAAAATCTGCTCTCACTGTATTCAAGTATGGAGTACAAATCACACAAATGTGAAAATCTACATTAACGAGAAATATAATGTAATTAACAACAAAATATAATAAAAATAAATTTATTAAACGCGAAGCAAATGTTATTTAATATATAACAATCATTTTTGTATAACCTTCCGTACGATTCTAATATTTGTGAGTGTTTTAACCATAATAATACTGTGATTTGATGAGAACGTAATTAAGTTCTGTCTTTTTAAGGTTAAAAATATACGAGGATAGGTAATAAAAAGGATAAATATATTTACAATATGTTTATATTTCAACTTGTGGGTACAAGAACAACTAAAAGTAGGTGTGTTTACCGACCAATATCGATTCAGACTATAAAATAAGTGTACATGAGCGGTTACAAAAAATCTTGGCACACACTCAACCGATTTATCCTTCAGACGCCGTCTAATGGACTTAACAATTTTATTAGCCTCGACGTATTGATACCTAACGAAAGTACTAACCCATCGTTCACAGATATAGATCAACACATTTCGACGAACAAAACATTTGGAAACTAATACGTCAAATCCTACATATTTGATTTGTGATCTCAGTAAACTATATCAGTCTTGGGTCGGATATATAGTAACTACGAGATTGAAAAATACAACGAAATTTTCACGAACATCGTAATTTGCATAAATGCTGTACTCGTTTGAAATGCTCAAAAATGTTTCACACTGCAGATGTGACTATTGTACGAATGCACAATTTGGATTTACGCCAGTGTTGAATATAATTTTACGCTAACATCGAGCACATTTCAGCGGAACGCTTTTGAAATCGGTTATTTTCAGGTGCCATCGAATAAAACGGAGCTGCAAGCGATGTTGGCCAAGAAGACCGCCATACCGTTCCATAAGTACGTCTGCCCCAATTGCCACAACATACCCCAGGGTCAGCAGTGGATGTCTGCAGCGGAAACTAATCGTAAGTGGACGACCTACTTTTGCAAATTGATCGCCTATAATTGGATGCGCGCCGTGGAACTTGATCGAGTGATTTAATACCAATTTTGGATTACATGCCACGAGCTGTATGAGTTTGTTTTGACGTCTTCTTGTATTCAAACTGCTATGGATTCAATACTTGCTGTTTAATTGTTGTCATAACTTAATCATGAAGCAACATTTTAATAAAATTACTAATAAAGTCAACAAATCCATAACGAATTAGCGTGCTCATAGCTTTAAGTACTTTAGTTTCGATGCATATTGGGTAACGGGTTCCAATCAATTATAACAAGAAAACAATTTGGAAATCAAAACACCACGTTCACAATAGACCACTCTCCAAGACGTTGGTACATTAAAATGACGTTCGACCTAAAAACGAGCGAGCGGGAATTGAAGAACACGTATCTATCGGCAATATAACGCGAACAAAAAAGTGTGCCTCGTTTTCGCATATCTAATTGCGATGCAGAAGCAATTAATCTCGTCGGCGTTAGTGTCGTGCGCTATTTATGCTGAGGCGGTACGGCGTGGCCGTCGTATGGGGCATTCTAATTGCGTATTATGGTTCAGTGACCGCGGTGCAGCCCGCGCCCAGACGACCGGCTTCGCAGTTTAACTTCTTATGCCAATTTACAAAATTGCAACCTCTCTGCGCCTCGCTTCTAACTGTCACCTGCTTGTTTCGAGAGTTCGCTTGGCAACGACTCTGCACGTACATAAATGTGTGCATGTTAGACGATCGCAGACAGATAATGTCTAAGTAGTATGTACGTTCCGTATAAACGTTTAGCGATAGATGTAAATTGAATGGTTGAAAAACTGTTCGATCGTTTTATTGTTAAAATTTTGCAGCCATGCTTAACGGTCGCTAATAAGTGAATGTTACAGTTAAAAGACATTTACGCTCAGTTTAAAATATATTGGCTGGTATCAGACTAATTCTAAATAATATTTTAGAAGTGTTTTGGTATTATTTCAGAATAAACGTGTGCATACTCAAGCTACCTAAATATAATACTTGTGATGTACGATAAAAAAAATCGCTGTATTAAAAAAATTGTCTCTTTTCAGAAATGGACGTGTTCCATGTAGGTAAACGACGGGGCAAATTTGTTCACTGGGAGCCGATCTTTATTGGGACGCATCAGGACCCTCATTATGACGAGAGACTGAGCTGGGAAGGGAAAAAGGACAAAATGACACAGGTAATTGATTAATGCACACGTGTTACAGCAGTCATTCAGTCCATTGATATTATAATAATCACTTTTGTCTGCAATAAATCGCACTGAATGGGCGTGGTAGAAACAAGATTCTTTTCGCTGGACCCCAGCTACATCTTATGGAGGCGATTATACATGTATATGTACATATTATTTGAAGTGACAATAGTTTAACATTTGTATTCGTCCTACTTTCGTTAGGAACACGTGTCCACCAATGCAATCCGGGTGATAAATTTATTCAACTGGCAACTATTATTACATGGAGCGATTCAATTTAAAAATGTATACATTTATTAAATGCGATTAATGTAGAGGAAGCACGTCAGGTCTATGAGAAACATTGGCACTGGTTTCTCGCTGCTTACCTCTGTCGTCATGCAATAATAATAACAGCTAAGTAATACTTAAAAAAATTAAATATTTTAAATGACATTAAATAAATAACATTGAGCCTATTCATAAGGGAGTATTTCTATGCAATCCGAGGACAAGGCGTAATGGAGCTCATTACGGGAGGCCTATGTCTAGCACTGGATTGAAATACACTGCTTGGGTAGGGAGGGGAGTCCTCGAGGCTCGTAATCATATCGACGCAGCTTGAGACGAATTAGTCCATCGGAGCTTCCATCCGAGGTTTCCCCGGAGCATTGTGACATGGCTTTCTTCTAGAAAAGCGCACAGAGAGCTTTCCTTCAAAGCCGCAAAGCATTGGTCACTTCTCTGGTGTCGCAAACGTCCATAGGCGACGGTGACCACTTACCAGCAGGTGGTCCGTCCGCCGTTGCTAAGCTAAATATAATAAAAAATACCATCTAAGACGTGACATGACAGATAACTTTTTCTTCCAGGGCTACGTCCTCTGCGTCCAAGACTACGACTTCATGATATTGAACAACGCGTTCCTGATCCACAAGCCGGGCATCAAGCGGTACGTGAAGAACGCCAAGCGGGACGCCATCGCGGGCCGCCAGTCGAGCTACGTGAAAAACACCATCATGCCGGAGCTGAAGAAACTCTTCGGGACCAGGAACGGCTGTGCCCTGTAACCAACTTATATCAAGCACCGTCTGAGGAACATTGTAGGGGATAGTTGATAAGAACTGAACGAATACAGAGCAATGTTGTAATTCGTCTATTCAACTTGTTCAGAGTGATTTTGGACAGTATTTTGTGTTGAAACTTTATTAGTGAAAAATATTTAGAATAAACAATTTTTTTGTAACTTTTGCATGCCACATATGTGCATGCATCCATCCAATGCTTATGTATAAAAATGTGTATTTTCATAAATGCATAACTTTTCAATGGCAACATTATGTTTCGGAAATTCTTGTTACGAACCCAATCACTTAGCACATCGATACTGTCAATAATAGCTATTATTATTATTCCACCCGCCAGCTCTAACGGTGTAGGCAGAGAGATAATAGTAATATGTATGATAGTGAGATAGAAATAGTAATATTATTCAGTTATTATCAAATAACTCTTCCGAGTTACCGGTCATTTGTGAAACGTTTTTGTGTAAATAACCATCCTCGACCGAGTGTGAAGAAATAACACAAATACTTTTAGACACGTTTTTCACGTACATATAAGCGATCGTGTTACAGGGTTGCTGCGTTTCCGCCTGAATTTTTGAGATTTTACAGTTGATCGTGTCGTGTTGTATGGAATTGAACATATCATTAACTATTCTAATATGAGTTTCAGTGAGGCTTAAATCCGTCTGTAACAGCAGGGTTGTTCCGAGTGCCTAACGATTACCGACCAAATACTATTGTTACTAATACCAGGATTGTAAACGTGATACGCAACGTGTGGAATGGGTACCGATATAGACTGTCTCTTTTAATTCCGAGGGCCTATCCCTATAGATGTCCCATTACTGAGAAAGATCTAGAACAATCATACTAAGAACTTCCTTTGATTTTAGCTTTAGTACTTGTAAATATATTTTCATTATAACGTTTCTCGGTTTGGCTATAGTTAAGAACGTACTTGACCCTACATTTAAGTACTTCTTTTCATAACAGACTAGATGTCATATAAATATTGAGTAATATTGACTACGCGACTTTCTATATTTATATATATTGCGAACATATATATCCGTGCATTCGTTATAAGCATGATTATAAATCTCAACATAACAATATTTATAAGCTAACTTTTATATCGTAATTTTTACATGTGTGATCTGCTTAATATATAAAAATAAATATTTTTAAAACGTATAATTATGTAGGAGTATATGATTAAATGAAAGCTGAATTCCTGAATTGCATTTTAATCAACGTAATCGTTAATATATCTTATAAGTGTTAGTATGTACATCGTTTGTGTTACGGATGTAAGTCACTACATTAATTTGATTAAGGACGAATGCGAGTCTGTTAGACTTTTATAGCGTAGCTGTAAGTCTCCATGATTTTATGGTGCAAATTGTACGGGAAACCATAATAAAGTAACAATCTCTAGTCTTTTACACAACATAAAGTTCATTTTTATTTGCAGCCGCTATACCAGCCCCTTTACGTTACGTTGAATAGGCGCTGAATAATGTTACCCAGTTTAAACCCTTATGAGGTCCCTCAAATGAGATGTAACGATTCCCCCAACAATATATATAAATGTATTGTGTACTCATAATTACATCCAAACTGTCTTTCTTTTAATTAATCCGTGTTTAACAAGACGTTTATTTAGTCACATAATTGTATTATTTAAAAAGCAATCTCTATTTAAAAAGCCAACACACTTGTTGAAACAACAAACACGTGTTGAAACAGATCATCATAAATCCTTTGTGAAATTCTATATATATATACGTAAACGTAACATCACGCCTGTAATCCCCGAAGGGGTAGACAGAGGAGTGACAAGGGGTAGACAGAGGACACTCCCACGAAATTGTATAAACATTAACAATATTGTAGTTATTCATGTTCACAAAGAAACTTTTATAATGTTAATGATAAAATTAAATGCTACCGATAATTTCTTTGTTCCCCGATTCGTATTCCCAGCGCGGGGTGTGGCCTAAAACCTAGGGAGGTGCTTAAGGGCGCATAATAGAGGTGAGCGCGTCCAGCACACGAGCTGACAATGATGATCATTACTTTGTTATGGTCACAATGATACAAATTAAACGAATAAAACATTTTGTAATATTTATATTAAACTTTAAACTGCCTAAGTATGTGTATTCATATAAAAGTGTGATGGGCCTTATAGTGTATTTTAATTGTATTGTTGATATATTGTATGTTATTATTATTAACGTATGTACATTGAGATGTCAGTGATTAAACTCACCACGTTCGAATTAGTTTTAAGCGATCGTTTATTTAGTTTAACTTTGGTTTAATGTATCGTGTAGTCGGCTATCAATTCCAGTGACTTATACTATGTATAAATGTTTATTAATTTAATTACCTATACAGTATCCTTAGGTAGTATGCATCTCGCTGTACATTCTGAGAGACATCCCGCATTATTTTAATTAATCTTGAATGACATAACTTGTAAAGTTTAACACATCTTTTATTTAAATAACCTGCAAATTACGACAAAATTTATACATTTTATTTAATTGAAATAATTGAATATATGGTTTGAGGTTAACTTAAATTTACAGCACGTGGAGAGATATACGCGAGATTATTTCGTACTAGTTCAATTTCCATAGATTTATGTTAGTTGTAATTAATAGTAAATAAAAGGGTTTGGGTTATGGCAAACGCATGTGGTGGGTTTTCACTTGTAGGGAACGTGTGCCCTTTAGTTCATAGACGCATATGTAAATGTATCGCATTGCGATTGACTTACGAAAATATATTTATCGATGTGTACTATCACAAATATAAATATACTGCATCTAAATTCACACCAGCGTAAAAATTTATTTTTGTGAACGCTTTTTAAAAGTATTCTTCAATTCAGCGTCCAGACATGTTTGTTTTTCAGTCAATAAATAGTTTTGATCTATCTTGTCGTGCATTTATAATATCTTGCCATAGACAAATAAATTTCCAAGTTCCTGAAATAGAATCGCTTGCGATGGTATATTTATGTTTGTGACGGTGCTAGTTTTATAAGTAGGAAAGTATTTTATCTTGTATGTGAACATTTCATACGAATCTACATGCAACGTGTATTCAAAATTAAAATATCATATAAACGTACACATGTGTTTTATTTTCACTTTTGCAGTTTTCAACATTTTGGTACAATGGTAAAACAAATATCATTGAGTAAATAAATCTTGAAATTAACCTTCCAATTGATGATACAAGGTAAATGTTTGATGGATAATAATTTTAGACAAGTCGTAACTTACATTTTATATGATAAAATCCTTTTGAAACCTTGCAAACAAAGCTAATAAATAGTCAATAAGTCAAAAAGGCAATTAAAAAAATACAAATGAAACCCATATATATATGCCATAAGCTTCACTTTAATAAATAGGTCCACTTAACAGTTTCTAAAAGTTGCCATAATACACAGTATGTATGTATATGTACATAAGTACGTCATCACTATTCGAAATACACCTCAGGAGAGTGAAATTGTTAAGATAAAAATCTAGGAGACGATAATTTGGACTGGGAGATAGAAGTTGTATAATTGAATGCACAGTTAATTTAAATTACTTAACTAGGTGACAATGTTTACACAAAAATCTAATTAGTATTCGCTTGTATACTAATGTCCCATTATTGCGTGAAATCTCTAGAAACAACGGTTATTAAGCAATATATTGCTTGGTTACATGTTGCATTATGTCACGAAGAGAGAGCTACATACGAGCATCATGTACTCTCTATATTGTAGCATCCCTCTAGCATGGCAACTTCGTTATGACAGATTATTACACAGAGTATAAATCAACCGATTCGCGCGATATGTTATTATCTGGAAGAAACATAATTAAATTAAACGTGTAGCTCTTTTTATAAAATGAGAGATGACTAGTAGGGACTCGGAGTATGGCCCGTGCCCAGTGTATGACAATAGGTTCACCATCTATTTCATGGGACGTAAACGTAACTGGTGAAACGTGGGAGTGTACTACTATACTCCTTTGCCTACCCCTTCGGGGATTACAGGCGTGATGTTGCCTCAAATTGGGTAGAGCCTGTGTAAACAGATGACTAAAAAATTACAGGTACATATGAGATACATTTTTTTTTTACCTCCAAGCACAGATTAAACACTTGCTCATCACAGAAATATTTATCCTGAGTGGAAATCGAACCCAAGACCCACAGTTCAAAAACATGGTTCACCAATGAGTGGAGATCTATGTCCAGCAGTGGATTGAGACAGGCTGATGACGATGACGAATCACTGGTCCAACGGGTAGATACTGCAAAACATACATTAAGTACAACTTGTTAAGTGCGGATATAAAATATATGTTTAATAATGAAACATGCACGTTTAAACAGATAGGTACCTATAAACATAATCCACGTTGACTTCCGTGTGACGAATTGTTCATATGAATTGGAATTAACCTCAACAAGGCTATAATGCATTATCATAACAGAGTTGCAAATTCCATTTATTACAAAGCACAGATTCGAGACGAAACGTGCGAATAATCTTAATGAAAAAGGTGAGTCATAGCCGCAGAAAGTATAAAAAAGGGCTTTTTAGATGATAAAAGTACAAAACGACTTCAATCCATCTCTTTTCTCAAATCTGCTTGAGATCTTAGCCCGCCATTTTTGTGCGTAGTAATTGTATGGCTAATAAGACTTACCTACAGATATCATTTAAAATAAAGTGTAACATCATGCCTATAATTTCCGAAGGAATAGGAAGAGACGGCTACGTCCCTCCATGGAATAGGGGGTGAGGCTCGTCGGTTCCGAAGGCTTGTTATTTTTATATTTTAAAAGTGTATTTATTTAAAGCTGGTTCATTTCCACTATAATGTCCACAGGCGATTGGATCACACAGGGGAAGAGGGGAAATACTAAATTACGGTAACATTTCAGATGAGGCCTCGAATACAAATCAGTTGTCGAGCGAGATAAGGAAGTAGCTGCCTCTGCGCACTCGCTGTGGGTGGAATTTTGTTACTTTATTTATAGATATTTACGAGCTCGCCGATTTCCCAAACGTTAAACAGTATTTTATATGACACAAGTTAAATTTATAAGGGGTTTGTTAGTTATATAGAATTCATAAATATCCCGCCTTGTGTTGCTTCGTAACTGCCTCGTTAATTGAGTGGTTGCAAGTTTGCAACCGCGAATGGTGATCGAGTTCTCCTGGCTTCGATTCGAGGGTCGTGTCCTATTTTATTTTTCTAACTTAGATTTTCTTCTAGTAATTTCTAGTAGTGATTGGAGTATGGATCTAGGCACGGTGTATGGCAATATGCTTACCGTTTATTTCATGTTGGGACGCAAACGTAATTGTTGAAACGTGGGGGTGTACTACACTCCTCTTCTACCTCTTTGGAGATTACAGGCGTGAAATTACGATTAAATAATACTAAAAACCGAATTACTTCTATTGATGATTACGAATCCATAAGCGATAAGTTTGTTCAGATGTACACAATAAATTAAAAAAAAATTCCAATATTTTTATTATAAATAGGTATATTATGAATGATAAATATATGATCTTAACGTCTCATTGTGAATGTCTTACATGAGATTTTTATTTTTTACTTGTTTTTCCTTTGTACCTCATCTTCAAGGTTAGGAAAAGAAAGGCTAAAGGAAACTCGCCAGATGAGTTGTGAAGGTCGTTATAGTTGTACGCGGACCAACAGACAAGAAGTGGAAAAAAGAAACGACTTAGACAATTAAAAAAAGAGGACGCTAGTTAAAAAAACTTGCCTATAAATTTACATAACCTAAATAACAAATTCCAATTATATTTTTAATTGAAGTTATTATTATCTTCACGTCAGGTCCCTTACGGTGTAGGCAGACATCGCCCAACGACAAATCCACTCAGGTCTGAGACATGCTTCTGTACACTCATCATTCTCTTTATATGTAAGTACACGCCAGTTTCGGAGACGACTCCCCCATCAGAAATTTAAATTTATACTTTAACAACCTTATATAAATAGATTGAAAACAGGTAGTAACGGTTCCTTGGCTGACTGTAACCAGACTCTTGGTGGGATTCTCCGAAGACATCACAGTTGACCACGAACATGAGAAGTTCATGAACACCTCAGACATGAGAAGTAATCCGATATAACATCTATTATTTCCTTCCTTACGTAAACAAATCGAACATATCTATGTGTTTATGAATCATTTATCACTAACCATATCGTGACTAAAGAGATTCTCGTATTGTGTGAAAAAATTAACCTCTAAAGAATTTATGATATCGCGTTAAAGATGCATACATATATCTTCAGATCGTTAGCGGACACGTGTGTGATGACTCAGTTAAATGATGAAAACTTGTTTCATTATTATATTAGGACAGTAGAAAATTGAACTCCATCGCCACCATCACATCAGCATCTTCCTCTCATCAGGCCCCTCTCAAGATTCACTATAGCCTAATACTTGAAAACAATATAACAATAGCTATGTACCTACGTCGTCCGGTCTTACATTGTATGCGGTTCACTGTAACAGAGTCCTTTTTGTATTTGTATAACAGCATATTTAGATAAGAAAGACGACATGAGACGCACAATTTGATAAATCACATCGGTTAAAATTCAATTACCATTGTTATTGCTGTCATCAGATGGAATTACACATTTCCATCAAATTAAACTGACCAAATTTAATCGAAATTGATATATGATAGGTTTTACAACAGTAACAGCTACAATCAAAACCAGTATTTCCTACTGACCATCTGGTTTTAATGACCGTTTGTTAAAATACCTAAAGAAATATTTTTGTATGCCTACACATTTTATGCACGGTTCATTTCTACTTCATTAAATTGATATCCTCATTCTTTCAGTTTTTTAAACTTGCTCTGGACCCAATGAGTTCTAATAATTTCCCGCCGCTAGTTGTATCCCGAATCTTGTTCTTAATAAGTTACGAAGTCACTGCATTTGCTTCAGTATTACACATACATACTTATATATATTTGGTACATACACATATAACATTGAGACGTATTAGATCATTAGATTTTACGCAATGAGCGACAAAACAATACGACAAAAATTGCCGAAACCACGTTTCTAAAATCTACATTACCTTCTTGCCCTGTCATACAAGTGGTTGCAACCGCAACTAAGGGAATCTATCCTAAAATATGTATATTGGTTCGCTTAGTAGAAATTCCCAAAAGTACTACGCAGTCTGGACTTGTGCCCGGTCTATGACAATAGGCTCAGCCAAGTTCCATGATGGAACGTATAACTTGACTGAATCGTGGGAGTGCACTGCACTTTTCTGTCTGTCCGTTCGCGGAAATACAGGCGTGAGGTAATGTCATGTTTGTATCTCACACATAGCAAGTAGCAATTATAATTTTCAAAAAATATTCCATTTCATCTTCACTATTTTTTTTTAAATAATTATATGGGACATTAGCACGGGTAGCTTTTTATATTGTATTAAATGTATTAAAGTAGGTAATTGAGTTAATACGTGTTTATTATAATTCACTAAACGTCTAAAACTTCCTAGATATTTATTTCACTTTTTTTTTCACACACAAACAACACGTATGTATTTCACAAATCAAACTAACAACCCTCTATAAATAAATATTGAATAAAAAAAGTGACCACTTTCATCAACTTTACACGCCCTCCAAGTGAAGTAGGCTACTAAAAAAAAGTAAAAATCATCGACTCTCTTTTCAAGAAATGAGTAGGTACAATGTGTACTGTCAGAGTACAATTTGTACTGTTGGTTTTCCTTGTAGGCCTAAACAAAAGCACCTGATGTGTTATAATAAATGACTTATGAGAATCCGCTTTCATCGCAATTCCTTTGAGTCTGAACTTACGTAACGTGTAAGCTATTATTGCGAAAAGCTGATGAAGTGTGAGCTTCTCGTCGCAAATACGTCACCGCAGTATCGTTTGTCCACCTGATGTAATATACAAGGCGCGGCGAGATGAGACCAGGTTTCACAACACCTCGGTCTGTCCCCAAGGCCGCATCTTCTCGACTCCTGCCGCCGCATTCATTGGGAAGCCAAAGCTCGTGCGAACGTGTCCTCTCGAGTCCCAACATGAGGACTTTATTAGTGCTGGCGTACGCGTGCGCCATCGGTAAGTGATAATATTAAAAAAATATTTAATTGCATAACCATTATTATTTTTATAAAATTTTAAAACAGCAGTTAGATTTTAAATCCAAACATTTTTTATAGACGTGTTATAATCTATTATAATAAAAGTAATCGTCATGTGGCGTTAAAGGCAGATAAATTAGACATTTAATAGGTAGCTGACTGGATATCTAGACAGTAACGAGGCGTAGCAAATTATCTCCATCCAGTTTCTCACCAGTTAATTAAATACTACCTATTGTAAACAATACATTCATTTGAATATTATGTGTATATTTCTTACGTAATATCCTATTAATTATAAGACTATCTCATACATTTTAAATTACATTTTTGATAATTGCGGATCTTAAAATATACATTTTTATTATTATTATATCATCACGCCGGGTACGTTACAAGGTAGACACTGAACACCAGTGCCAAATATACCTTTATTGAAGTTATACTTCTTTTGACGCGTTAGGGAAAAATGATGAGTAAATTTTACCATGCGCGCGCACACCGTCACGAAAAACCGACACCATGAAATTAGCTAGTCAACATTATAGTTTTGTATCAGTCCGAATAAAATATACATATATACATAACTTTTTTCCAAATAATATAGGTAAATATATAAATATTTTTCCCAATAATATTATGTACATATATACATAAATATTTTTCCAAACAATATATCGCGGTGACTGATATTTATTTACCATTTATTGATTTATAATATATAATTGAGTTATAAGTGATACAAGAGGTTTTCACATAGGGTTTTTACAGAGGTTTCACATTTGAATTTGAATTTGAATACTTTTTTACGATTGAAAAATTTGAGGTTAGTTGACGGTATGTATTATTTTACATCAGAGACTAAATTAAATTATTACAGTATTATTTTCTATTATTAGCGACTTTTCTCTACAAACAAAGGAGAACGCTAAAGATAAAATTTTTGGAAAGTTTTTTTGTCTCGTTACGACAAAGAAATATAACTTTTTACGTGCGTATATAATTACGAACAAACGTTTTTTTTACACACCTGGTGTGATTATTCTACACTCATTACTCCACTGACATAAAAAAAATATTTTTTTTATATGTAGATATTATCTTCGTACCTTTAACTGGTTCGAAAACATTTACCATCATTCCGTTGAATTACATAAATTTTTACTGACATGACAGTCGCACAATATAGGGTAATAAATTTTGAGAAAAAAAATAAACGAATAAACGTGGTCTGTTCTCAATGACAATACGAAAATTAAATTAATGATAATTGATTTTTACTCAAATTTCAACTTGATGTCCTTGAAATTAATAATGGTCAAATTATAATAAAAAAGAATTAAACAATCCGGATTAAAACCGGTATTTTTTAAATATCTAAGCACCTTTTAATTATTTTATATTTTTATACATATTTTAGTGCGTGTTTCTTTTTCTATAATATATCAGCTATATGAAAACATTTTTGAGAGGTATTTAACATATTTTATTTTTTAATTAAAAGACTTTCCCTGCGGTATATTACCACGAGTAGTGGTTACAAATAAATGGCACCGTATTTAATTTACAAGTCTTCAAAATTAAATCAAGTTAATATATTATATTTTTTTACTAGTCTAAAATCAATACAGGAATAAATTTTCATATTTTCATTGTATGTCCAGTCATTCCTTTTTAAAAAAACCTCTGCATTGCATAAAACGACCGTGTAAGAATAACAAATGCATGCATTTTATAGGTATACAAGTTGACATTTAAGGTTAACAAAAATCAAATATTTAAAACACGTTAAAAATTAGGTTATTCATTATTCACAAAAATCAATCACCATAATTTATATCATTTAAACTTATCATTAATGATATACTATAAATACGAATTTATGGTATATTTATGTGACTGTCAATTTATTTTGTTATTTGACTCACGTACCAGGATTTGACGATGAGTAACATTTGCGGATTCAACTTATTAAAATACAGAACTATTGAGCAAATATGTCCAATAATGTACTTGATGATATCTTTGCGTAACCAACGTGATTTTAAAATAGCTACTGACCTTTAGATAAACTAAGTTGGATTGTCTTTAAAAATGGCGCGTAAAAATGACCCATAAAAAAAGAAGACGAAACGTTTGAACATGCACATTAAGAACTTTTTTTAACTGACAAACCTTGGCATCTAATTTTTTGGGCGGTGTATCTTGCTGTAATAAATTATACTATACATTCAACTAATTATATACGAAACAATGAAATAAGTGGCATATCCTTATCAAACTTTTTTCATTAACAGTGCAGGTCACATATTCACAAGAACTCTTCGTGAACGATGACAATGTATATGCGATAGAGGAAGGACTAGAGGGATTTGAAAACTCTGGTTATTATGGTCCCACTACAGTAAGTCATTACGAAGACGTTACTCGATATCAAGGAGGCGCGTTCGGTCCACGAAGTTCCGGATTTGACCGGAATGTCAGAAACCAAGCGACAAATGAACAATATAGAGCACAGTCAGCACCAACAGGCCCTAGGACATGCGCAGAGAAAAATGAGCGCTACCCAATTTCCGGGAGCTGTGACAGATATATAGAATGCCTTGTAAGTCACGTTCATTTCTTATTTACTTCTAAGTATCGTACTTGACCTTTCGGAGTTTGATGAGTTTAACATTTATAAAAACGAACATTAAAATTAAAATTATTAACTACTTAAAGGTTGTCTATGGTATCTTGGAAACATTTACCAACATTCACGTTACAATCATTAACTGTATATATGTACATATAGTTTGTGTTCATAAAAATATATACTATATGTATATAATAACAGTCTTTAGCAATTAATTTAATTAAATAGTTATTTAAATTAATTTTGAATTGAATAAATCGCTTTGGGTATGTAGAACGGCACAGCTGAAGAAAAGCTGTGTCCAGATGGTCTTCGCTTCAACCCCAACGTCAAATTCAACGTGTATCCGTGCCAGTACCCCACTGATGTGCCGTGTCTGGAACGTTCTTCACTACGTAAGTATAAATATAACATGCCTGTATTACTTTGGAGCGGTAGGCAAAGAAGTTTAGTATGCTCCTACGAATCACCAGATATGTTGTACGTCCGACTATGGAATAAGGGCCGACCC